>JADLZL010005601.1:0-182878 GCA_015844335.1 Chrysopogon serrulatus | reverse complement strand
GTCAATCATAAACCATCAACTATTGCATATAATAACATGAAATGAATCACAAACCATAGTTGTAGGGATTGATTCTAACAAGTTCCACGAGTTTTAGTGAATCATTGTTTCTACAGGTACATACAGGAAAAGTTATCAAAATGAGACAATATGACAGTATAAAGGTATCTCAAATGATGAATTAGAATGCACCATTGCAACGGGCTCGTCGAAACGATCGAAACGGACATATCATTTGCCTTTTTCGGAGTTTCGGATGAAAAGATATTAATTCCACCGCGGGGGCTGCACTAGAAGACCCCAGAAGGCGCGAGAAGACACCACGCCGAAGTGGACCACGAGGGGCCTCGGAGCTAGACCGGCCGGTCTGCCCCTGGACCGCCCGGCCTTCATGGTGGCTAAATGGGCCCAGCTTCGGCTCACGTGCTCCACCGCCTTAGGGTTTCAATCTCGGCCGTCCCGCCAAAGTCGGTTTGATCCAAGGGTTCACGTTCATCCCACCGGGCTATAAAAGCGACCCTGGACCCTAGGGGGAGGCACTCCCCATGAAACCCTAATTCATATTCTCTGAGGGAGACTCATCTGAGAGGGGTCCCTTGAATGGATCAACCTCTCAGGAGTCATTAGAAAATAGGGAGAGAGGAGAGGAGAGAGTAGAAGGTGGAGCCGGCCTGTCGGATCCCCTCAACTTTGTACCTCTACGGAGACGATTAAATCATCGATTCATCTTCGTGTTCTTACATTTGGTAACTCTAAGTCTTCTATTTAATTAAGTTCAGTTCTTACTTTACTTTGCTTACGGGATCTCCGCCGTATTAAGTGCTCTAGTTATTGCGCATAGCTAGAGTAGTAATCGTTAGTGTAGACGTGGTGTCTAGACTAGTGTTTA
Organism: Chrysopogon serrulatus; assembly: GCA_015844335.1. Lineage (NCBI taxonomy): Eukaryota > Viridiplantae > Streptophyta > Magnoliopsida > Poales > Poaceae > Chrysopogon > Chrysopogon serrulatus. The sequence goes on along the minus strand of JADLZL010005601.1, from coordinate 181,989 downwards.
CCTGAGTTTGCGCCCAATTCTTACGGTTAGTTGTGGTAGCCTCTAGAGGTGACAGCTCTATTGGTCTTCGTATTCCACCACGTCGGAGTTGGTGTTCCGTAGAGCTTTTGGCAGCCTTCCCCAACTACTTTCTTCCCAGTCTTATTCGAGAGTTGGAAAGGTACTGTTGCTCCAAAGTAAGTTAAGTATAGTAAGCCTGATCCTTAGTTATCTAGTTGACTTGAGACAACCCCTCTCTACCCACCAAAAATATTTATCTTTTCTATCCTTGGACATTCTTGATTCGTTACTAGTACACTTCACGTTCCTCATGGAAAATCGATACCTTGGAATACTCTAGGGTGAAAGCTACAACGGTATCCGTGCGCTATGATCTTCTTTTTCGCTTTGCGTTAACATATACCAACAAGCTTTTTACTCGGCGCCGCTCTTCGGGAACGGTAGTCGTTCTAGAATCGAACCAAGTTCGTCCGTGTATCTTTTATTTTCCTTTTTATCACTACCTTTACCCAACCAAATGGATTCCACGCCTATCTTTCAATTCTTGGCTCCAAAGGGTGAGTTGCTAGAGCCTCCACCGTCATCACATCCTATACTTACGGATGGCTATGAGCTTCGCCCTGCTTTTATAGCCATGGTTCGGGAGCAAACCTTCTCTGGATTAGAAGAAGAAAATCCCTACACCCACCTTAGAGAATTTGAGCAGTTGTGTTCTTGCTTGACTATTGCTGGCATGACACAAGAGACCATTAAATAGAAATTGTTTCCGTTCTCCCTTTTGGGAAGAGCGAAACAGTGGTATGCTCATACTGTAGGAGGAGTAAATGGAAACTGGGATGAACTTCGAGACAAATTTTATCTTGCTTTCTTCCCTCTTCCTAGGATTGCCGCCCTTCGAATAGAAGTTCTCACCTTTAAACAAAAGGAGAAGGAGACATTAGGAGCAGCTTGGGCTAGATTCTTAACTCTTATCAATACTAGCCCAACCCTTCACTTGCCCGACCACGTGCTTCTTTACCACTTCCATCTTGGTCTTAGCAAGGAAGCTGCTCTACACCTTGACTTATCTTCTAGAGGTTCATTCTCACATAATACCATTAGCGAGGGGAAAGCCATTTTAGAGAAAATCCTTGAAAACACCCCTTACACTGGCATTTTTGATGAGTTTCTGAAGAAGAAGAAGTCAAGCCAAGCCCCCGACCAACAAGAGGAGGTAGACACAACCAATCCGAAATCACTTCAAAACCTTTCCGACAATTTGGTTGTTAAAGAACCTCCCATTGAGGAAACCCAAGACAATCTGGAAGATGATGAACCCCATCCTTCCGTGTTTCCCTTTGAAATCGATGATGGTCTTTTTGAAGATTTTGGCAATGCCTCGAATTTACCGGTCCAAGTGAAGCCTCTGGTACACTCTATGGATGACGATGGTCCAAATAATGATGCTTTTCTTATAGAACACATTAAAGGACTATCGGCCATCATGAGTCGTGAGTGGTTGGTAGAAACGGAGTTATCCACTGAGGTAGCCCGAATCATTGCCCCCTCAGATATTATCACTTGTATCCTTAAGGGAACCACTATAGAGGCTCACTATAGTCCTACTGTTGGGATGAATATCATTTCAAAGGCTTTGGCCGAACAACTATGCCCCAACGAGTTCTTGATCCCATCTCATAAGCTTCTAAGAATTCCTTCTGGAGTTACTCTTGAAAGTTATGGGGTCACAAGGTCTATCCCATGGAGAATACGATGTTCTGAGTATCGCCTAGATTTTTATATCTTTGACATCTCAGATACATCCATCTTGATTGGTGTGCCTTTTGGGATACTCTTCCAAGAAAGACCAAAATAGGATCTTCTAGATTTAAAATTAGGAAGTTCTCCTATCACCATCTCACTTGCACGCTCAAATAATGCGATAGTAGAACCCAAACCCGAGCAAGACCCTGTTGAGGAGGTTTTAATGGCATCTTTAGAGGATATGGCCCAACCAACTCTCGATGATGAACATTTTATTCAAGAAGAGGAAGAGTTGGCAGAGCCTGTCGAGTTAGAGGAAACCGAGGTGCCATCACAATCTTTAGTTGAGCTGAAACCGCTTCCTTCTAGTTTAAAATATGTCTTTCTCAATAATAATCGAGAAACTCCAGTCATCATTAGTGACAAGCTTTCTGAAGAGGAAACCCATAAACTTGTCACTGTCCTAGAAAAATATAAATCGGCCATAGGCTACTCACTCCAAGACCTCAAGGGAATTAATCCCATCCTATGCACTCATCGTATTCCCATTGATCTAAATGCTTTACCATCTAGGGAACCACAAAGGAGACTTAACAACGCAATGCGAGACGTTGTTAAGAAAGAGGTCCTTAAGCTCTTACATGCTGGGATTATTTATCCCGTACCTCATAGTGAGTGGGTTAGCCCTGTCCAAGTTGTGCCAAAGAAAGGAGGAATGACGGTCGTGAGGAATGAAAAGAATGAGCTCATCCCTCAACATACCGTCATGGGGTGGCGTATGTGCATTGACTACCGAAAACTTAACAAGGCAACAAAGAAAGATCACTTCCCGTTACCCTTCATTGATGAAATGTTGGAACGGCTTGTAAATCACTCTTTCTTTGTTTCCTTGATGGGTATTCCGGGTATCATCAAATTCCAATCCACCCTGATGACCAAAGTAAGACCACTTTCACATGCCCGTATGGAACTTACGCTTACCGACGAATGTCATTCGGATTGTGTAATGCTCCAGCTTCCTTCCAACGGTGCATGATGTCTATATTCTCTGATATGATCGAGAAAATCATGGAGGTATTTATGGATGACTTTACTGTCTATGGTAAAACCTTCAATGATTGCCTAGAGAACTTAGACAAGGTCTTACAACGGTGTGAAGAAAAGCACTTAGTCTTGAACTGGGAGAAATGCCATTTTATGGTTCGGGAAGGAATAGTACTAGGACACAAGGTGTCCGAACGTGGGATAGAAGTGGATAGAGCAAAGATTGAAGTTATTGAACAACTTCCATCTCCCACAAATGTGAAAGGTATTCGTAGCTTTCTAGGCCATGCAGGGTTCTATAGGCGTTTTATCAAAGACTTTTCTCAAATTGCTAGACCTTTGACTAGCCTTCTAGCCAAAGATGCACCTTTCATTTTCAATAGTGAGTGCCTTGAAGCTTTTGAAATTCTAATGAGGGCACTCACCTCAGCTCCAATAATCCAACCACCTGATTGGAGTCTGCCCTTTGAGATCATGTGTGATGCTAGCGATTTTGCGGTTGGCGCAGTTTTAGGCCAAACCAAAGACAAGAAACATTATGCTATATCCTATGCTAGTAAAACCTTGTCCAGGGCCACAACTCAATTATGCTACCACCGAAAAAAGAGTTGTTGGCGCTTGTCTTCGCAATAGACAAGTTTAGATCTTACTTAGTGGGAGCAAAGATAATCATTTACACAGACCATGCTGCTCTCAAATACCTCCTCACTAAGAAAGATGCTAAGCCTCGCTTAATCCAATGGATTCTTCTACGCTCCAAGAATTTAACATAGAAATAAGGGATAAGAAAGGAGTAGAAAATTCGGTGGCCGACCACTTGTCTAGGCTTCAAATAAAAGACACACATGAGCTACCTATTAATGACTATCTAAGGGATGACACGCTCCTTGCGGTAACGAACCACGATCCTTGGTACGCGAATATTGTCAACTATATGATTGCGGGTTATGTTCCACCGGGAGGAGACAAGAGGAAGCTCCAAAGATGAAGAGTCGTATCCATTTGTGGGACGATCCATATCTTTACGAGGATCTGTGCCGATGGGTTGCTACGAAGGTGTGTCCCAACAATTGAAGGCATGAAAATCATTGAAAGATGTCATTCATCACCCTATGAAGGACATTATGGAGTGTTTCGAACACATGCAAAGATCTGGCAAAGTGGATTTTTCTGGCCAACGATGTATCAAGATACAAAGGAGTTCATCAAAAGATACGTCAGATGCCAGAAGCATGAAAACATCAATACTCGAGATGCTATGCCACTCATGAACAACCTCCAAGTGGAATTGTTTGATGTCCGGGGAATTGACTTCATGGGACCATTCCCAAAGTCGAGATGATCTTGAATACATCTTGGTGGCAGTTGACTATGTGTCCAAATGGATTGAAGCATTACCATGTCGAGCCGCTGACTCCAAGCACTCTAAGAAGATGTTCAATGAAGTGATATTTCTACGATTTGGAATGCCTAGATTGGTCATAAGTGATGGAGGCCCACATTTCATCGACAAGAGATTCCGACAGTTCTTGGTAGAAAATGGAGTCAAGCACAACATTGCAACTCCATACCATCTCCAAACAAGCGGTCAAGCTAAAACATCAAATAAGCAAATCAAGAACATTTTGCAGAAGACCGTGGATGAAATGGGTAAGAAATGGAAATACAAGCTTTCCGATGCACTATGGGCATATCGAACTGCATACAAGACACCTATAGGCATGACACCGTATCAGCTTGTATATGGAAAGACTTGTCATTTGCCGGTTGAATTGGAATTCAGAGCTCACTGGGCAATCAAGAAATGGAACATGGATCTCCATCTAGCTGGCAAGAATCGTCAAATGCAAATATCTGAGCTTGAAGAATGGAGAGAGAAGGCATATCACAACTCCAAGATTTATAAAGAGAGAACAAAACGATGGCATGATAAGAGGATTAAGCACAAAGAGTTCAAGCCTGGGGACAAGGTCCTACTGTTCAACTCTAGAGTAAAGCTCTTTGGTCATGGAAAACTTCGAAGCAAATGGGAAGGACCATTCAAGGTAGTTGAAACATCACCACATGGTGCCATCACAATTCAAAACAACTCAGGTAACATCTTCAAGGTAAATGGCCAACGCTTGAAAGTATTCTTTGAAACTAAAAACTTAGAAGAAATAGACTTGATTGATTTTTTGCAATTTAATGATCTAATCTAAAAAAAATCAATCTTGCTCTTATTTTCTTCTAGTTTAGGCCAATACCTTAGTTCAATATCAGGTTTTGACCCTTTGGTGTTCCACACCAGAAGAGTCCCTGTTGTTTTCACCCGTTTTTGTCTGTGAGTTAAAGCCAGGTATAGTCTCGAAGAAGTGTGGGGGAAGGTGACACCTCCACCATGAATAGAAGCATTGAAGCACATCATGAACTGGTGAAGGAGTCTGCATACAACTACTACAACTCGGTTTGATCTTTCTTGACTCACTCATATGCTTACTGAGTTTTACACTTGTTATGCACTTGCTTAACCCTACAAATTAAAAAGAACCAAACCACACTTTGAGTTAACTTTAAAAAGTGACATGCTGATAATATAATCAAGATAGAGGCTTGCATAGAGATTGTCCTAAATATATATACTTATGCTTGTGGGAAGATATCTTGATAGGACAATCATATTGACTAAGTCGTTGTGGAGTGTGACATAGTTCTGGCTTAGAAGTCTTACCAGTTCTAGTCAAGGTACTTGGAGATTTCATTTTGATAAATATCATAAAACCATAGTATCACATACTCCTCAATGATGATAAATTCCTACCAGAGCCATATATAGGATAAAAGCCTTCTACATTCACTACTTGTTGTTGTGTTGAGTTTGGTTGAACTTTGTGATCCTAGTGAGAGATTTATCATACTTCCAAGATCAAGATTCACTTGCATGCCACACAAATATGCACTACTCCTACACTGGGAGTAGGCGCAAAACGTGCCATTCCATTTAGATCCACCCAATAAATGCTTCAGTCTTTGTTGCTATCTCTCTAAAAGTTTTGTTGCCAAGAGGAGAGCCATGAGCTATGTAAAAGTATTTAAAAAAATAAAAAAAGGGGGGAGTTGAAACAATGGGTACTTGGATGCTCGTCTCCTTAAAGAAAAAAAAAGAAAAGAGAGAAAAGAAAAAAATGAATGAATAAGATAGCTCATGTTCTCTGGCAAGGTTTTCAAGTATCAAAAGAGAGGTATGTTTTCAAGGAGCAGAGTAGAATTAGGTTTTGCCACTTCCACCATATATCCACACACAGGCACGTCTTGATCTAAGAGTATGACATTTCGATCCTAGGATCCGGGTTTTAACTTTACAATATATACGAGACAAGTATGCAATCAAGTTTGTCCCTACCTAAGCTCCACATAAGCCTTAGCAAAGGGTTGAGGAAGAAAGACAATTTCACACTCTTGCCTTGGTAAGGAATCATACACCATTGAGCGACTGAGAGTATCATTTGAGGAGTATAAGTGATCTATGCTTTTTCTTTGTAAAAACATTAAAAACTCCAAGTTGCTAAGATGAGAATTTGGGATGATAACTTTGCTTCGAGAGCTGTTCCACTTTTCAACCACCTAAGGATATATGTTAGCCAATGCCACAAATCCCACCTGTATAAGAAATGCTTTGGAACAACCTTTTTGCTAGCGACATATCTTAAGATGTTATAATCATGTTTACTTCTTCAGACTTTACTCGAGGACGAGCAAAGAGCTAGTGTGGGGGAACTTGTTGACGATCCTTAATGTCAATCATAAACCATCAACTATTGCATATAATAACATGAAATGAATCACAAACCATAGTTGTAGGGATTGATTCTAACAAGTTCCACGAGTTTTTGGTGAATCATTGTTTCTCTGTACATACAGAAAAAGTTATCAAAATGAGCCAATATGACAGTATAAAGGTATCTCAAATGATGAATTAGAATGCACCATTGCAACGGGCTCGTCGAAACGATCGAAACGGATATATCATTTGCCTTTTTCGGAGTTCCGGATGAAAAGATATTAATTCCACCGCGGGGGCTACACTAGAAGACCCCTGAAAGGCGCGAGAAGACACCACGCCGAAGTGGACCGCGAGGGGCCCTGGAGCTAGACCGGCCGGTCTGGCCCTGGACCGGCCGGTCTGCTACAGTGGCTAAATGGGCCCAGCTTCGGCTCACGTGCTCCACCGCCTTAGGGTTTCAATCTCAGCCGTCCGCCAAAGTCGGTTTGATCCAAGGGTTCACGTTCATCCCACCGGGCTATAAAAGCAGCCCCAGACCCTAGGGGGAGGCACTCCCCATGAAACCCTAATTCATATTCTCTGAGGGAGACTCATCTGAGAGGGGTCCCTTGAATGGATCAACCTCTCAGGAGTCATTAGAAAATAGGGAGAGAGGAGAGGAGAGAGTAGAAGGTGGAGCCGGCCGTCGGATCCCCTCAACTTTGTACCTCTACGGAGAGACAATTCATCATCGATTCATCTTCGTGTTCTTCATTTGGTAACTCTAAGTCTTCTATTTAATTAAGTTCAGTTCTTACTTTACTTTGCTTACGGGATCTCCGCTCGTATTGAGTGCTCTAGTTATTGCGCATAGCTAGAGTAGTAATCGTTAGTGTAGACGTGGTGTCTAGACTAGTGTTTACCTGAGTTTGCGCCCAATTCTTACGGTTAGTTGTGGTAGCCTCTAGAGGTGACAGCTCTATTGGTCTTCGTATTCCACCACGTCGGAGTTGGTGTTCCGTAGAGCTTTTGGCAGCCTTCCCCAACTACTTTCTTCCCCGTCTTATTCGAGAGTTGGAAAGGTACTGCTTTGCTCTAAAGTAAGTTAAGTATAGTAAGCCCGATCCTTAGTTATCTAGTTGACCTGAGACAACCCCTCTCTACCCACCAAAAATATTTACCTTTTCTATCCTTGGACATTCTTGATTCGTTACTAGTACACTTCACGTTCCTCGTGGAAAATCGATACCTTGGAATACTCTAGGGTGAAAGCTACAAATGTATCCGTGCGCTTGCGGATCTTTTTCTGTTTTATGTTAACATATACCAACAAATACTGCAACATTCTCCTAAATATTTTAAAATCGCTGCAAAATCAAAAGTTCAGTGCACTGGCTATTGTCAAAAGAAATGGTCATGTAATCAGATAATCTGAACATGCTGATTGTTGTAGCATGTTTTCTTATTCAACTGGTTTTGTTTATACACTCATGGGCATTTAGTTTGAATACCAAAGTGTGGTGATGCCAAAGTTTGTCAAATCTATCGTGGGCTTGTGGTAACTTCAACAATTAATAAGATGCACCAAAATATTCAAGAGGTTTGTTACCATGGTGCCTACTGTAGTGCCTATACTCTTTTGTTGCTCTCTTGGTGAAACAATAGACAACATTGTGTTGTTGTTGTTGCCCATCAAGGAGGGCAAGGGTAGTGCATGTCAAGATATCTTAAGAGGTGAAATCAAATGTAGGGACATGCATAAGGTGTTCAATGACTTTTTATCCCATTTTTGTATGGTTTCTCAAGTTTTAGAGAAGTATCCTTGTTGGCATTAACCATGCATAATAATTTTCATCTTATGCAACATCAAAACATTAGATCCAAAGTCAACCTTATTTAGATCTTAACATCATAAACACTATAATGTCTATAGCATCAATGGGGTTACAACCATTCCATCACGAAAAGATAGTTTTGATGCCAAGGACTTTATTCTAATACACGATGCCAAATACTTATGTGTTTAGGTTCAACAATGATTATGCCCTTGCACTTTGGAACAATGCTTGGTTCCCTTTTTTAATTATGATAAAGCAGACACACTTATCCTCAACACAACAAATCTTTACCATTGATAGTGAAGTGGCCCCTCTTATCTTCAACATAACATTGAACCCATACATCTTTCCCTTTTATGATGAAGCGTACCCTCTTGTCTCCAGTGAGGATACTAAATAGTGTATTGGGTGAGGCGAATATGATGAGGGCACACAATGGATCAGGCCTTAGTCTTGGTTCCTCTATAGCAATTTCTTCAACTTCTCCGTAGTTCCTACAAGTGGGGAAGTACTAATGGTTAGACAATTGTATAAGTAATATGCATGCATAAAACACTAATTCATCAACTTTTACATTAGGTAAAATAAAACAATGACATGGTTAGGTAGAAAAAACTTTTGATGAAGCAGATATACTTAAGTAAAAAAACTACTTTGTATTTTGATAGCAAATTAATCTAGTTGATATAAACTAAATAAAAAGATATGATTTGATACTACACATATCACCATTTTGTTATCATACCCTTTTATTCCCATTCGAGCTTCCCTTGGGAAGTCTCAAATCATATTTACATGCAAACCATGCATAAAACACTAATTCATCAACTTTTACATTAGGTAAAATAAAACAATGACATGGTTAGGTAGAAAAAACTTTTGATGAAGCAGATATACTTATTAATACAAAGTAAAAAAATAACTTTGTATTTTGATAGCAAATTAATCTAGGTGATATAAACTAAATAAAAAGGTATGATTTGATAATACACATATCACCATTTTGTTATCATACCCTTTTATTCTCATTTGGGTTTCTCTTGGGAAGTCTCAAACCATATTTACATGCAAACCATTTCACTTTTTAAGTATTCCTCCTTTTATCTTTGTAAGGAAGGCACACATTTCAAGGTTCAAACCTATAATCTTCAACCAATATTCAAATAAGAGTCTGTAGATTATGACTTACAACTTTATTATTTTAGGATTAATATTTAAAAGAATTTTATATGATGTGCTATAACTTTAAGGCATTATCAATGGTCGAGCATAGTGTTTTTTCTGCAAATAGTCAAACCATGATTTCTGTTTTGAAATAAGAAGTATTTAACAAGACATGGTGTTTGTAATACTATCCAATACCCCTATCACATGATGTTTTCATTCTATGAACAAACTATTCATATTCGATCTTAAAAACTTGAGGATATAACTTAACCTAGGGAGCAAAGACATTCCAAATTAGGTGCCACCACTAATGATCAATAAAGGTATGGTGAATATAAGTACCCTGAAACAATGATGTTTTCATTCTTCATGAATAAACTATTCATCTTTGATCTTAAAAACTTTAAGATATAACTTAACCAAAAGGAGCAAAGACATTCCAAATTAGGTGATACCACTAATGGTCAATAAAGGGAGATGAGTGAATACAACATACTACAATGTAATGGAAAGTACAAATAAATGAATCAACATGCATCATCTTTAAAGGATGATAATGATGTTACAAGATTAGTTTGAACAATATATGCATTCATATTTTAATTGATAGGTACATGTTTTTTCCAAAAAAGACAAAACAATCAATGAAATGTTGCAATGACATGACATGGTTGATTTAGTGGCTTATGTCAAATAAATGTTGGCATGGTGTTGTAGAGGATTTCTTTGACTTCACATATCATTATTTAAAAGAAAGGCCAAAATAGTTCTATAAAAAATATACTAATCACAATTGTTCATATATGCTAATGATAAAAAAACTCATTATGGAATTGTTCTATCCATTCTTGACAAGCCATCTATACAATAAACTTCAAATATATAGATGTTGATCTGGTCAGTATGAACTGATAATGTTTCACTATTCTAAGAAATATTCAATCTTGTTTTGTCTTACAAACTGAGTGAATTCATGAATGATAAAGTTCAAAACACAAAAACTATGCTAATAGAGTTTCATTTGAGATAAAATGTTAATTTGTTAAAGAATGAGGCAATATTTTTCAATATGGAAAGATTTTGGTCAAAATAACACCCATGGTTGAGAAAGACTATGAGTTTAACTTAATGGTGAACCAAGCGCAAAGAATTTTAAACCAAATTTGTTACTTATCACAATTGTTGTTTATTTGTGTTGTATGTTGATGAATATCTACATGTATAAAGCTATGGGGATTACTTCGATCAAACAACCTAAGTGATCTTATAATATCTTCACTTTTGTGTTATTTTAATATGCGTACAACCCTTTATGACAAAAATTATATCTTTTCAATGTAAAAATATATCATTTCAATGTCATCAAGGAAAATAAGACATATAAAAATGTGTTTGTGCAACGTACAAAAAAGTTTTTGTTCAACCAATCAATAACTTTGTGCATGTTAACCTAAGTCCACCGATGACTAGAGATGCAACTCTATATATTTTAGCATTACATTCCTAACTATCATGACCATATGTCCTATTCCCCTACAAGACACATGTAATAGTATTTCAACAAAAGTATATTCTTTCTAAAATATCAGTTTAAAAAATATTTCTATGACCAAGTAAAATATTTTTGTTTGCTTAAAAAATGTTAGTATATACATTAAAAAAAAAGTAACCACCACAAACAAAATATAAATATGCAATTAGTCTTTGGATCTGCTTCTCTTTTTTTGGCATGCTATCTAATTTCTAATTACATAATTCTATAAACTTAAATGCTTACTTATTGTTTTTTTCTTGTGGTGAACTACATTGTTGATATGACCAATAAAGCTAATGATATATGGTTCCGTATTAAATATGTCACCAAATAGGCAAATATGTTTCTGAATGTAAGATTTTGAACATGCATAGGCTTAATATGGTTGAGAAGACCATGTTACCAACTAAAGAAGTCATATAGTTCATCTTCAGTCAATGGATACCCATCAGATAAAATCACAAGTAGAGTTCTCTCTCCCTTGGAATGCTATTTGGCTAACGCGGGAGTTCCTGAAGAATTTAAAAGAAATTAATTAATCCACATAGCAATAAGTTTGGTATGACCATTAAGTGTTAATCAATCCTTGATGGGTATAAATGTAAAAATAAATTCTCCATCCTTACATCTGCATCCTCTAATATTTCTTCAACAAAGTTAGTTGACCAAGATAAAATTGTTGCCTCCTCTGCAGTTTCAGGTATTTGAGCACTTATGGCTTGACCTTGAGTGTTTTGGGCTTGATTAGAAGATTCATCCAAGTTGGTTACAAGATCCTGCACATAGATCTGATAAATCTAGATTCTATATAATAGGAAAAGAATATCCTTAAATACAACTAGAAAATCACTGGCTTTGACGATAAATTTGAGACATATATACCAATTTCATGGCTAGGATGTTTCTTCCTCTTATCATTCTTCTTTACGAGGCACCTTGCTCACCACTTCAAGCAAGGTATCATCATGCTCCCCACCCTACACACTTCCACCTTTGGTGCATAATCAATCGTTAGGTCTATTTGCCTCCTTAGTCATTAGCACCACTAAAAACACTCACCCAAAGATCATAGAGAAACCTCTTTTCCTCCTAGCACACCTCATCCTCATACACCATCATATATACTTTGCTCTCTGTTTAACTCAACTTCGATCCAGATCAGTAAACCCTAACCTCTAAACCATGAAGCACTAAACATCATCTAGAAGTATTTGTTGAGATTGAAATTATAATAATCTAACCAGTCTAGCACAAATTTCTTCCCGTAGATGTTCATCATGATATTGAGCATATTCATAGATTAATTCCTGGATCTCAAATTGATCAAGTAGATCTCCTAATGCCTCAGAGCAAATATTGTTGCGGTAGAAATCAATTCTTTCAATAACTTCTTTCACACTGCGAGAGCTACTATTTGTGTCATCTGACGCAAGATGAACAAGATCAATAACAAAATTTCTCACAAAATCAACCATAACCAAGATATGGTACCAATTAAATGCATTTATGCATTCAAAGTAATCAACATAGTCATCTTCTTTAGCAAACATCCAAAAGGCTATTATCAATACTGCAAGAAATGGATCAACTCCAATAGAAAACAGCATGCGGGAGAACAACTGACGAACTTTCTTCAGGTAGGGATGAGAAGCCATGGATGACATGGAAAGAAAGAATTGGGGGAGAGAGTCTGTGATGTACTACTAGAGATGGTCGCCTTCACCAACTATATAAATAACAAGAAGTCATCCTTAGGATGCTTTCAAGATATTTTATAATATATAACCGTTTAAGGTTGAGTGAAGGAAATTACTTGCTAGCAAAAGATATTAATAACAATAGGCCTTTAATCATTAAAGCTGCCTTGTTTTTAGCATACCTGCCAAAAGCACATCAACAACTTTTGGCATTTAGTACCTTACTCCATTTTGTGACTACTAGCTATATTCACTCTTTAATTGTAAAAGTGACTTTTAATGCGAAAACATGGCGCATACCAAACATAGAGCATCTCATGTGCACTTCTGGACCAAGAGTTTTAGGAATTAAGACTTTTTATGTGGGCTAGAAACTCTAGTTCAAAACTTGGTGTGTATGTCAATGAAGGTAATTATTGTACTTCTATAATAATGAATGACTACTTTCTCAACAATCAAGTAAAGGGCATTGTCGGTGATATAGATAAAAGGTACCTCACTATCATAATAAGAGTCAACTACAACCAGCGTGGGCCAAAGCTGGTAAAGGTGAGGCCTAACCCATGATGCTACGTGAAGGAGGTTTATAAGAAACTAGATAAAAACAATAGCTCAGTACACTATTGACTAAGTTATAGCCCTAGCAATCACCTGCTCAACAGGTGAAGCAGGCATTAGCAGCAGTATCTCCATATCCTTGTTCCTCGCAAATCGCAAAACTCATGCTTCATCTTGAATGTTGTACATAATTTGTTGGACCGTCCTTGCTTCCCTCCAAAAAACACGATTGTCTCTCTTGCCAAATCTCCCAGATCGTCAGCATAACCATTGATTGTAAACCCGATCTTGTAGATGCCTTAGCAACAATCACCAAGTCATTGAACCACTCACTTATGTTAGTTTGTGTAATTTTAGTTTGCATGCATCAAAGATGCTACCTGAATCCACTTTGCAACCTCTTACCGGCGTTCCTAGTTACAAAGTACATGGCATTCACAAAATAGGTGTTGTGTAGGATTCGTTTGGCTAGCCCCCGATTGCGGTTGTTATCCATATTCTATTTTGCAACATGAGCCATATGAAGAACTTAAATTTGGTGGTTGTTGACGGTCCTTAATGTTCAAATTCAACTGTTAACTAACCTTCCAAAGTGACTTAAAAGCAATCCATCCATCTAGAAGGAGGGCTTTGACTAATGAATTCCATAAGTTTTGGTGAATCAGTGATTTTGCAGACATACACTAGAAATGACACACTTTTGAGCTAAAGTGCAATGTAGGATGCAAGATTGGACGCCACGACAGCGTAAGAAGATTCTAGAAGGAACGAGAAGACAACCCACCAAAGCTGGACCGAGGACCAGCTTGGGGGGACTGACCGGTCCCACCCTAGACCGAATGGTCCCATGTGGGGCTTGCTGGCGGCCCTCTTCGTTCAGGTCGCTCCACCGTCTTTGTGGATTGATCTTCACTGTTCGCCGAAGTCGGTTTGATCCAAGGGCTCACGTTCATTTGACAGGGCTGTAAAAGAAGAGGCAACCCTTTGGGGAGGAGGATCCATTCTAAAGAAGAGCTTTATCGAGAAACTGAAAGCCCTAGTTTAGTTTTGGCTAATTGATGAAACCTAGGACTAACCCTATTGCTAAGTGTGTAGCATTAGAGAAAAGAAAGGTCCAAGCCAAGTGGTGGAGTGGAGATCAAGGTGATGGTGGAGACTAAAGATGATCAAGTTGCCACCCTTGGAGATGAAGGAAGAAGAGGAGCGGAATGGAAAGATAGAGGCAAAGGTATATGCTAGGGCATTTCTATTTCACCGGCCGTAGGCGAGTAGAGAAGTTGACGGCCGCGTTTAGGATCGATAACCGTACTATTAAGAGGGGCGATGTTGCGCAATATCGGTTATCTATGTGCCACTAGGTGAGCAATGACTTTGTATATGCATTAGGGACTTAGTGTGCTAACAATCTCTTGCTAAATTCATTTGAAAATGCTAACACACGTGCACAAGTGGTGAGACACTTTTGTGTTGGCACATGAGAGCAGGAGTTGATGGGGTTTGGGTGTAAACCCCTCCTGCCGAGCTCGCTCGGCGGGACTCAGAGGTTTTTGGATGAAGAGGAGTCACTCAGAGGTGATCGGACACTGTCCTAGTATGGACCGGACGTATCCGGTCAGCATGTGTTTGGCACTGAGTGTGGACTGGACTCTCGGGGCGTCCGGTCAGGTGGCATAGGACGCGTCCGGTCAAGAAAATCACATTCTGGACCTCTCTGGTGGGTGACCGGACTCATACTGTGTGGGCGTCCGGTCGTGTCAGGGGACGCGTCCGGTCTTCGCTGTTTGGTGCTCCCGTGCACGCGCGTGAGGATTACGCAGCGGACGTGTCTGGTCGGTGCACCTGACGCGTTTGGTCAATCTTTAACCGCGCGAGTGATGTGTCGTAGCCGTTGAGATTGGGCGGGTGTTGGCATTTCTAACGTCACTGCAATAAATCTCAATTTTCTATCCCACACAATGACACTAGAAATGTTGATATTCATTTACTTGCCTTTAGCAACTAGCTACTAGCCTCTTTACCCTTACTCCTAACTATAAAACTAGGTTGTCATCCCTAATTATAAAGCTAGGAATAAACTTCTGATACTAAATCTTATCATTTTATGTGACTAGACAGAAATAAATGAAGATGAATATAAACTAAAAATGATTCTGCAAGCGGATAGATAATTATACCATTGTAGCATTTTACCTAGAGTATTACTAGGTTGTCATTTATATTTTACCACTGGGAAGGTATTGCTAAGAAGCTACTCTATAGTATTGATAACAATTATATATGCAGTGAGTAAGAGATGTAGCCAATGTCAACTCTCCTCAATAACAAGAATGTGTCACAAGTTAAACAATAGATAAATGATAATTATGATAATAAGCCATTGATCAGTCATCTCATAATAATACTAATCCACTCATAGCAATTCTAGACATGTTAACATCGTCTAATCATGTAATAGAGAAATAACTCCTAAGTATTCAAGCTACAGTCAAAGCTACTTCATTTAGTGCAAGTATATCTAACAATCATTGCTAAGTTATACTACTATAGTTCCCTAACACATCAGAGCAATATACAGGAAAAGATGAGTATAGGAACCTCATATATATAAATATACTCTTAACCTGACAATCCCACTCTACCAATCCACCGTACGGGGGAAGGCCTACAAAGCACTCAATGGGTCTGTCACACCCCACGATCTACCTCACTACCCGGCACGACTGGGATATTCGCAGATTACCTTGTCGAGGTTGCTGATTTTATCCTTGGTTTTGTTGAGGATGATAGTAGGTGGTGTTGTTGATGAAGTTCACACCCTCCTGCAGTGTAGGGCAGCTGATAGCCAAATGCCCATAGTCTCTTCACATGTCATATGGGAATCATTTATGTTCATGACTTCCTTCTTTTCTATATCGAGCTTCTTCATAATCAGGTATAGCTTAGCAGTGACCATGTCAGTTTCCTTGAGATGATGAATCCCTCCTCCTTTCTTGTGAGTTGAGTATGTTCTTTATTACAGCTTGAATTTGAGGCCATCTTCTCAACAAGTGCTTTAGCATATGAGAGCTTAAGTGACAGGAAAGCTCCTCCAGCTGCAGCATCAATAGACTCACGGGTGCTAGAGACAAGCCCGTGATAGAAAGTTTGCATTAATAGCCACTCCTCTATTTCATGATGAGGACAATCTTCTATGTAGTTCTGGAATCTTTCCCATGCTTCAGTGAATGATTCATTATGTTGCTGTTGAAAACTTACAAATTTCCCACGTAGAGCGTTCGTCTTGGCTGTAGGAAAGAATTTTGCTAGGAAAGCGGTTGAGCACAGGTCCCATGTAGTGTTCTTGTCTTTGTTGATGTAGAACCATTGCTTAGCTTTCCCCAATAATAAGAACAGGAAAAGACGGAGTAAAATAGCATCTCTTGGTACTCCTCTGATCGTGAAGGTGCTGCAGATTTCTAGAAAGTGTTGTAAGTGTGCACTTGTATCTTCATGAGCTTTTCCACAGAATTGGCTGGCTTGAACCATGGTGATGAGAGCAGGCTTGAGCTCGAATCCATTCTCCCCAATGTTGACTGCTGGTCCAGTCCGGATGTTTGCTGTTGTTGGGGCAGAGAACTCACGCAGTGTCTTCTTAGCCATGTCTTCAAACACAGGAGCTAGGTTTTCTCCTGATTGCTCTTCTGTTTGTTCTTCTACTTGTTCTTCAATTTCTTCTTCTATTTCTTCTTTCAGTGTTGGAGCTGGCTCCTCTGAAGAACTAGCTTGAGCAGCAATGGGTGTTCTTGATGGTGACTCGAATTTGTCCCTCGCTTCTACAAACTTCTTCTTTCTAAGGAGTTTCTCTGGATCATCAGTGAAGTTCTTTAGAAGAGAAAAACTATTCATTCATCACCCTACATAAGATAAGCAAATGATAAAAAAGAAGGGTATACCTGTTTGAGTTAGAGATCGATTGGTAATATGACTTTATCTATTTTGTATATATGTTATCAATATAAAGTTTATTGTGCCTTCCCCGGCAACGGCACCAAAAATACTTGTTGGTATTTCTAACGTTATTTCTAATTAACGAGATTAGAAACATATGGTATTGAATTAACTTGTCATTAGCAACTAGCCACTTATTTATCACTAGCATTCCTAAGCATGAATTAAGTTGTCATCCCTAATTATAATGCCAAGGAATGAATATAGGTTTATGTATATATGTATTACTCAATATGACTAGGTAGAAATATAAACTAAAATCGGTTCTGCAAGCGGACATATAATTATACCATTGTAGCATTTTACCTAGGGAGTTCTACCAGGTTGTCGATTTATATTTATACCACTGGGAAAGCTTGTAATAAACTCTAATCTATTATATTGATAAGGAATTATATACAATGAATAAGTGATATTACCAATGTCATCTACTCTACTCATAACAGGCAGAGGTCACAAGATAAATATAGATAAATACGGGTGATAAGCATAATCAAGTATCATAATTATATTGATAATCATCAGAGCACTTTCTAGTCATAATCATAGTTAGTCAACGGATAAACTAAGGAGATAACTGTCTATGGTAATTCTATAACTACGTCAATGAACAACTCTAATTAGTGCAATTACACCTAGTAATCATCGTTAAGTTAATCCCACATTATGATCACATGTAAAGGGGCATCATCTAGGGAGGATGTGAAGCAGAGTCATCATCCAACTTCACGATCGCGCCCTGCTATTCTACATACGGGGGTGGGGGTGGACTACAGAGGAACCAACATAGCTGTCACCTACGTGGACTACCACACGTCCCGGCACATCAGGGTGCACTCGCAGACAAACAAGATATCTAGACACTATGTCTACATATTGTCCATCATCTACCCATTGTACATTTGGATAAACGCTATACGAACAATTACATGAATTCAATAAGATCGAACCAACTATACTAGACATATAATCAAAGTAGACAATGACTATTGCAATTAAGAACATATGAACTATTAAGAATAATGTCTCCCTATTCAGAATAAAGAATACAATAAGAAAGAAAGAACTAGAACTATACCGAACTCCTGCGCTCCAGACAGACGCCGAGGGCTCTAGATCCCGATGAAGAACTAGATCTACTCTACTTCTAATCTAACTAACTAGAACTATGAACTGGAAGGCTCTTGATGAACTAGAAGGCTTCTTGATGCTTGATGGCTTGAGGCCTTAATGAATAATGAATGTCTCCTCCAAGGGGGTCTGCCCCTTTATTTATAGCCCGGTGGGATGAACGTGCGCCGCAGGATCAAACCGACTTAACCAAGGGCCAAGATGCATCAGGAGAGGCGGTGGAGGAAGCTTCCAGAAGGGGACGGCCAAACCCTAGAGGGGGGCGCCGCCCGGTGCCATGGGGCCGGCCGGCCCCATCCGTCGAGTCTCTGTTGGCCCCGCTACTTCGGGTGTCTTCTAGATCCTTCCCACGTCTCGATCGTGACCTTTTCCGTGGCGGATAAGTTTTGTGATTAATATGCACTCTAATCCCTCTTTTAAGCTTTTCTGGAAAAGTCCCTGTAAAATATAGAATATGCAAAACTCGTAGAATTTGTCAGTTAAAACCCTAGACTAGTGTGTATTCATATATCCTTTCATGTCTAAAGTTCTAATAAAAGTTGACGTTATCCACCGTCAACACCAAGGTAAAAGATGTTAAGCCCCACGGTTGAAAAGAATAAGAGTAAGTTTGAAAATGAGGCTAATGAATTTCAACCTGAAGAAAAATTTTAGTTTAAATACCTGAGTATTTGTTGGAAGTTATTAAATAAATATGAGAAACCCTGAGTATTATTTTTTCCTATCATTTTAGAGTTAGCTTTGCTAGGGACTAGCAAAGGTGTAGCTTGGGGGAGCTTGTTGACGGTAGATAATGATCATTTTTAATCGTCAACTAAATGCATAAAAGAGATCGCCACTAGAAAACGTAGGGGTTATAACTGATAATTTCCACGAGTTTTAGTAATTTCATATTTTCTGCAGGATTATTTCAGAAAAGATAAATTGGAGGATTTAATTGCAAGATTTGCATGAAACTTAACTGTAATGGAAAATATGTGCAACGGACTCAGGAAGGTTCCAGAAACACCAAAGCGGAGCTTTGGGACCCACCTGGTGGGGCCGACCGGCCCCACTAGCCAGGCCGGGCAGCCTCCCCCTTTCACGAGCTTCTGGAGTATTCCTCCACCGCCTTTGAGGATCAATCTTGGCTCTACGTGAAGTCGGTTTGATCCAACGGCCATCGTTTCCTCCACCGGGCTATAAATATGTGCCTGCTGTGGCAGAACCGCCTAAATTAATACACTCACAAGAGTACTTGTCTTCCATTAGACACTAAGTACCCAAGGGAGCGCACTAATTTAATCGATTACATCGAGAGCACACCCGAGGGAGAACTTCGAAACTCCACAGTTTTTCAGCAGGATCACAAATAAGGGAATAAAGCTTACCATAAACTTACATCTTTATATCTCAAGTTGACACATGATCGAGTATTACTTCTTATTTACAACAGCAGAAGAATCATTAAAGGGTAGCAAAATAAAAGTTGATTCATTTTAAGCTTACATGGTAACAGCTAATGATTATTGCAGCGGAAATAAATAATTAATCAATTACAAGAATAAATAATTAACATGATGAAGATTTTATGCATGATAGAGTTTTCCTTGTAAAAAAACATTTGATAAAGGATTATTAATAAAACTACTAACGCAGCGTAATTGGAATTCCTCGCTGAGCCCACCAGAGGTATCCACACACAAGAGTCGGCGACTAGCATCCACACATTACCTGCAATGGGGAAATAAAACCCCCGAGTACTCAATTGTACTCAAAGAATACTCAAAGAAGACTTACCCGACAGGGAGGAAATAAAATAACTCCAAGGTTATGCAAGGCTATTTGGCTTGTGGGTTTAGACTTCGCAGAAAGCATTACTAGTAGTGCACCCTTATATTCAAATTTTAGCAAATCAATTTTAATTCATTAGCTAAACATTCTAGGTAAGCACCTGAACTATTTTCAAGCGGTGATAAGCAATCAGAATCCTTTTATCCATCTTCAAGTTCCAGTTCTTACTACGCTGCCAGAATAAGGCTCTCGTCGTTACCGTTCAAGAACGGCGATTCGCGAATCAATGTGCCCAGCTGGGTACCCCAAAACACACTCCTCATCTGCATCCCAGACACAGATAAGAACAGCTTGCTTTCTCCTGCCCGGGGCTCCAGATCCCCGTCCTAACTGGGATTCCAAGCCCCCGTCATTCCCGGTCCAACCGTAATGCGGTGCAAGGACATCCAATCCAAAAAGAAAAATATATGAATGCACCACCCTATACAGTCGGTCCGGATGAAGCCGGAACCCAAGACAAGAGAGAGCAAGCCTTCCGAGTGCCCATACACAAGTATGTGTTCGGGATAAGGAGATCTGTGACTTAACTTTCAACCCTTAGCAACGATCGGTCCTTAATTGACACAGGCGGGACAACGCAACCAGAACCTCGCTCTGTTGCCCAACAAACCAAGTCCATCCATCCATCATACCTTCCCGCCCGGTCTACATTTATTATCCATATACATAATCCATGTGAGAGTAATATGATAAACATAACATATAAACCTATCTCTCGCGAGTGACAGGAATCACTCGACTTCTACCGGCAACCTGTAGCATAGCAATTCTACACGATCCTGTCATACTAGTAAGACTCATAGGATAAGGATATATATGCAAGTGGGTTCCAATCAATTCCTCAAAACTTAATGCACAAATAAATATTATAAAGTGCAGAATAGTAGGGGTTATGAACCGGGGCTTGCCTGGGTAAAAGATAACCATAAGTTAGTATTCCAACATCGCAGCAAAACCACCATAACGCCATCATCCAAGAACACCATGGCTCTCGATCGATCCATCGATTCTCCATCGTTCCTATCATGATATGCAATGATGCAGCGAATGAATGCGACGGAAAAAATACACACCACGCAATCAATCACATGGCAACAACAACTCTTAAATTAAAGCACGTACAAACTAAGCTAACCAGCTAGCTCTAATGACTAACACGCCTAGCTAAGTGTTTTACTCTCAAACCCTCATTTCAGGGCAAGCTATAAATATTTCCTAGCCATTTAATATATAAACTAGGGTGTTTTAGCGACCTTACTAACTAGCTATTTGAGGGCTATAAGATTAGAGCGAGCATATAACAATACAAGAAACCTACTTTGCACGAATCCTAGGGCTAGCAAGAATAGGATTGATTTTACTTAGCCCAACCACTTGTTATCGGGGATATGATTCTTTAAACAAGTGAATTAAACATGATGCATGATCGAACCTACAAATCAAGCAAAAGACTTTTTAAATTTAACATAAGCATTCTTTTAATAATATAGGGCAAAAAGAAAACAACATGATACTCCCCTTAAGACTCTTTTAAATAGAACCTAGAAGGCTACAAGAAAGAATTAGGACGGAGCAGAAGCAATTTGGACCAAATCACATTTAACTTTTAGATCCAAAATATTTTGAAGCTTTTGAAAAGTAATACTGTGAGTGTCTTTATAAGTACCGCTCGATACCCTCTGTGGCGTAACCTTCTAAATTATATGGCCCACAAGCACCCGACATCGTCCCCTAAGACCTCATCGGCCACCGCATTGAGAGTACCACATAACCTAAAATGTTCTCGTCGGGTGGATCCCCGATAAACCACGATCACTCCAGGATCGATACTTACAGAGACATCACAGTATTACAACAGTTTTCATACAAAATACCAGAGTAGCGGAAGACTTACAATAACTTAATTTATAAAACTTTTGCCAAACTTATACAAACCAGAGTAACATTATTACAAAACAGCGGAAGCATCATTACTTAACTTTATTACAATCACACAACGAAAGTGCCCTGCCCACGGGCCACACAATCTATTCCTCGTCAGCACTTCCTCGATCACCGTCATGCAACAAGGGCCGTAGCACTCTTGTCCATGCGGTTCACCCGCAACGAGGGTTGAACAAACCACGAGTACAAAAAAGTACTCCGCAAGACTTACCCGACCAAAAATTGAGGAGAAGACTCGGGAATGCCGGCTAATAGGAATCAAGGTGAGGCTTTAACAAGATCAAATGACACCTTTGCAAAAGAGACTAAGCTAGTCCTTACTTTACTACATCAATCACTTGTCAACCATGTATCGGATTCAAAACTTTCCATCATCAACTTCCATGATTACTACGATGCTGGTGCAAGGATCACGGCTCCCATATCGTGGAGCACACGACGATTCGAATCGCTTTATATACCCAAATTGGGGCTTCCTAGCCACACGATGTATGCAGGACCAAACATCTCACATACATCAACTCACGCTTGCATTTCTCCCCCCCGAACGGATCCTAGCCACGAGAGTACAAGACACCATTTTCCTACGCCGTCGGTCACAACCGCCGACGGGTATACCCGTAGTATGGGTACACGCTACTTCCCGTGCCGGTTGTCCGTTCTCGCATAGATCATACAAGGGAGCTTACCACCATTAGCATGCGACTAGTACTATCCAATAACCTCATGATCCAAGGGCCAAGGCAACGAACGGTGCTTAACCGACTCACAAGTGGGCGACACTACACCGGGGCACTAGCCCCTCCCCGGTGCAAGTCACTCCACCCGGTCTCAATTTACTCATCATCATGCTCTTGTTGCGTACCCTTGACCCGATCAAAGTGAAGGGATACCAACAAGTAACATCAGGTTTTCGTAATGGCCCTCAAGGGGGAACTTTTGTTATCACACCTTTAAAAACATTTCATAAAGCCTCATGCTATTTTTGCGGGGCTAAGCATGCACTAGCATTTTCGAAATCAAAACAGTATCCAAGGTATATATCAAGGTACGGTAAATGCATCAAATAAGGATATCACACAACTCCTGTTTACCTAATGCATCACATCATCAACATATAATATAAAAGCTTTTCGAAATACAAGGAAGGGTTTAAATGCATCCGGGGGCTTGCCTTGGGGCTCGACGGTTAGGTGCAGCGATGACACTTTGTTGAGATCAGGACCAACCTCTTCACGTCGAACACCTTCTTCAGACGGCACGGCTACACGATTGAGATGCATGATTACGATGCAGTAATAAAAGAGCATGCGATAATGATGCAACGATGGTTAACCGATCTTGAGTACAACTTTCCTTCACGGTATAGTTGCACTAAGAAGGTATGACTAGCGTCGACGACGACGGACTAACGATACGCAATCAACATAAAATGCCGAAAGTCAGTAGGGTTAATGACCTAGGGTCATCACTCAATCCCAAAATCAGGCAACACTAACAGTGATTAAGGGTAATTACTAATTTATTGACCATTTTTACAGTCGTTGAAAGCCGCTAATTAACTTACTAACTAGGAATTAATTAAACTCTAATTAACCACAGGATTAATTAATTAAACACTAATTAATTAAAGGGTTAATTAAGCATAATACAAAAAAATTAGTCAATTCATGATATTGTGGAACTTTTTTTTTGAAACCCAACCAATAGCATACTTTCAAAGTACAAACTTCATACTTTGAAATGGTGCCATTGGTTAGCAACTTTATTTAGAAAATCAATTATGGTTAGCTTACCAAAATTGAAACTGAAATTCAATTCCCACACTTAGCCATTTCTAGCTAGGGTTGGAATTTGAATTCCAATTTCAACTTGAGTTCTTACTTTTAGATAATTGACTTGTAAAACATTTTTGGAATGTTAATCATAGTTAACCAAACACTTGCAAGCATCAAAATTGATTTTAGTTGATCACTTTTATAAAAGTAAAATTATGAGTGGAATTTAAGGACATGCACATACGCATACGATATAAAAGAGCGCTCCACAAGCGCCCGGCAACCCGCAGCGTGGCCTGCCCGCGCGCCAGCGACCCCACAGCCTCTTCCCCTCTTTTCGTGACAGCCTGGCGCCGGGGCCGCGCGGCTTCCCTCGCCACACTGCTTCTGCGGTCGAGCCGAACGGTGGTGGCGGCGCACCGCTGCCCGGTGGCGACTCTCCGGCAGAACCGATCACACACGGACTCCCCATCCCAAGGCGAACTCGTCAAGCTATTATCGACTACTACCCCTCACCGGAGCACCCACACCGGGCGGGTTGCTCCTCTAAGACAACGGCGATGGGGCGGGCGCGACGGGCGTTCCCCGCCGTTGCAACTCAATGCATTGGCATGGAAGGAGATAAAGTGTTTCTTGGCTCACCAAGGCTTGATACACGAACAAGGAGGGCCGGAGATGAATCAGCAACTTGACCGCGAAGCAGAGATGAAGTCGGCGTGCTCCCCACCGGTGAGAACGGCGTTCCCGCACGCTCAGTGCGATAGAGATTGAACAGGCGGGTCGATGATGACCAGGACAACGAGACAAAGATGAGACGCTAGTTGATTGAGCTTGGGGAGACTCCGAGGAGCCGATCGTGGGTGAGCGAAGCTCGGCGGCGCTCGGCTCCCGAAGAAGATGAAGCCGTTTCGGGCTTCACGGGTGCTTAGAGCTTGCGCTAGTGGACTCACTTGATACGCAGAGACGGCACCGAGTTGTGTGCAAGCGCATGTGGGTGATCGTGGAGCGAAGAGTGTGAATTTACCGAAACTCAAGGCGGCCGGCGGTGAGCAAAGGCAAGGAAAAGAAGAAAAATGACTACCACGCGAGCTTCTATAGGGCAAGTGCGGTGCGGTGAGGTGGCGACATCTTCACGAAGGCGTGGAGGTGGATGGCGGGCGCTGCGAAAGCCGGAAGCCGCGAGAACGGCCCGCAGCCGGCGTTCTACCGGCCCGCCGGGCATGGGCAGCCGGGCGAGTGGATCTCCCCCCGTGTACATCTACTCAGTAGCAGGACACCTCACTCTTTCTCATTTTTGAAATTACTCCAAAAATTTGTACTGTACACAAAAAATCTCCCAAAATATCAATTGTGCAACTTTTCATGCTCTACAACTTTAATTTAAGAAGCTTGGTCAGATTCAGATTGGTTTTTAAATTTGAAATTCAAATTTGAAAAGGAAGCAAAACCCTAACATTTGGGATTTCAAAATTACTTTCAAATTTTGAATAAAAGATGAAAATCTCCAAAAATAAAAGTTGTTCTATTTCTCAAGATCTACAACTTTCATGTAGAAAGTTTTTCATGAAAACAAATAGTTTTTGAATTAGAGTTTAAAACTCAAAAAGAGGACACTTTTCAATTTAAAGAACTTTTGAAATTATTTAAAATTTTATTCAAAAACTTGAAAAACTTTGTATACCAAAGTTGTAGAGCTCAAAGAGATGCACAAACTGTATTTTTGGAGTTTTCCCAAATTTTGAATATTTTGAGATGAAATTAAGAAGAGGCAAAAACACACTTGAATTTCAAGCTTTTTAAAAAAATTTCAAATTGGACTTTTGGGCAATTAATTAATGATATTGTGGAACTTTTTCAAACCCAACCAATAGCATACTTTCAAAGTACAAACTTCATACTTTGAAATGGTACCATTGGTTAGCAACTTTTATTAAGAAAATCAATTATGGTTAGCTTACCAAAATTGAAAATGAAATTCGAATTCCAACACTTAACCACTAGGGTTAGGGTTTGGGATTCGGATTCCGAATTCAACTTTGGTTCTCTCTGTTGCATCATTTGAATTGTAAAACACGGTTAGGGTGTGAGTCAAGGTTAGCCAAGCACTTGCAAACATCAAGATTGATTTTAGTTGATCACTTTTTATAAAAGTAAAATTATGAGTGGAATTTAATGACATGCATATACACATACGATATGAAAGAGCTCAACCAACCCTAGAAATTGATAAACTCATTTTGGTTGTTTGAATTAGTGTTCTCTAATTATGAATGCTCATGCAATGATGATGATGACATGTCGGGTTTAGGCTAACGTAACACCTGGGGTGTTACAAAGGTAAATGGCCAACGCCTAAAAGTTTATCTTGATCCACAAATCAACATGGTTGAAGAACTTGATGTGATTGAGTTCTTAGAAATCATTCACTAAAATTCTTACCTCATAATAAAAATTGGTGAAATACTAAGATTAGAATTTAGACTCTCTGGTGTCCTACACTAGAAGAGTCCCTTTTACTTTCACCATTTTCTCTCTATGAATGAAAAGCCGTACAGTTTTTGAAGAAGTGTGGGGAGGTGCCAACCCCCATTGTGAACACGTATCTTTGAAGCACATCATGAACTGATGGAGGAGTCTCGCATACAACTACTAAAACTTCGGTTTGATCTTTCATGACTCATTTATATGCTTACTTGAGTTTTACACTTGTTATGCACCCGCATTACCTTGCAAATTAAAAAGAACCAAGATCCACACTTAGAATTAAAATTTGAAAAGTGACAAGATGATGATATTCTTGAGATATAAGCTTGCATGAAGATTGTTTCATATATATACACTTATGCTTGTGGGAAAAATATTTTGATAGGACAATCATATTGACTAAGTTGTTGTGGAGTGTGATATAGTTCTCGGCTTAGAAATCCTACCAGTTCTATTCAAGGCACTTGGAAATTTCATTTTGATAAAATATTATAAAACCATAGTGTCACATACTCCTCAGTGGTGATAAATTCCTACCAGAGCCATACATATAGAATAGAAGCTTTCTACATATGCTGCTTGCTGTTGTGTTGAGTTTGGTCAAACCTTGTGATCCTTTGAGAGATTTATCATATTCCCAAGATCAAGATTCGCTTGCACCACACATATATGCACTACTCTTATACTAGGTGTAGGCGCAACAACATGCCTTCCATTTAGATCCACCCAAAAATGTTTCTCTCCCCTACACTTTGGGAGAGAACACCAAAAACATCTCTCGATAGGATTTCCATCCACCGATATAAATGCTCCAAGTTCTTATCGCTATCTCTCAAAAGTTTTGTTGCCAAAAAGAGAGTCATGAGCTATGCAAAAGTTATTATAAGAAAAAAAAGAAAAAAATAGAGGGAGTTGAAAAATGGACAAGTGTCCTAAATATGAAAACAATGGGTACTTAGATGCAGGCCTCCCTAAAAGAAAAAGAAAAAAAAAGAGATAAATAAGATAGCTCAAGTTCTCTGGCCAAGTCTTCAAGTTCAAAAGAGAGATATATCTTTAGGGAGCATGGTAGAATTAGGATCATCATACATCCACTAAATATCCACACACATGCACATCTTTATCTAAGAGTGATATTTCGCTCCTCGGATTCGGGTTTTGACTTTACAATATATGCAACACAAATATGCCACCACATATATACCTCCCTAAGCTCCACATAAGCTATTAGTTGTAGGAAGAGAAGACATAATGAGTTATACCATTGAGCGATTGAGAGTACCATTTGAGGAGTGTATGTGATCTATGCCTTTCTTTTGTGAAAACTTTAAAAACTCCAAGTTCTTTGAGATGTGAATTTGGGAAGATGACTTCGCTTCGAGAGTCGTTCCACTTTTCAACCACCCAAGAATATATGTTAGCCAAACGCCAAAAATCCCACCTGTAAGTGATGTTTTGGAATAGTTTTTATGTCGGGTTATATGTCTCAAGATGTTTTGATCATGATTACTTTTATCTTTAACCTTTACTCGAGGACGAGCAAAGAGCAAGTGTGGGGAACTTGTTGACGGTGGATAACGTCAATATTTATTAGAACTCTAGACATGAAAGGATACATGATTACACACTAGTCTAGGGTTTTAACTGACAATTTCCACAAGTTTTGGTGATTCTATATTTTTTCCGGGGATTATTCCGGAAAAGCATAAAAGAGGGGATTATAGTGCATAATTACCACGAAACTTATCCGACGGAGAACATCATCATTGGACTCGGGAAGGTTCTAGAAGACACCCGAAGGAGCGGGACCCGCAGAGGAGAGCAGGGGGGCCGGCCCCACCCCTCGGGGCGGGCGCCCCTAATTTGCCCGATGGCCGCCGCCTTCTTTCCTCCAACGCTTCCTTGGAACCCAATCAAAGTATTCCTACGTTGATTTTAGGTCGGTTTGATCCGACGGTGCACATGAGATGAAGACGCGGATCGCCGACGTGGCGGTGCCTTGCCCCCTACTCCACCTCGGCCTATATAATGACGCCCAAGGCTCCCCCAAGAGGCATTCTACACCCCTAAGCTTCATATTCTCTACACAAATTAGGGTTTGTAGTGTCCCTCTAGTTCATCTAGTTCTAGTTCTTGTTGTTCTAGTTCTAGTTCATCTAGTTGTAATTAAAAGAGGGAGAGAGAAGAGGAGAGAGCTGAGGAGGAGCCGGATCTATCGGATCTTCCTCGACATTGTACTTTTGCAAAGATCTAGTTCATCATTCAAAGAATCTCCGTGTGCCTCAATTATTATTCTAAGTTCTTTATTTACTTAATTTTAATACTTTAAGTTCATTTATTAGTTTCTCGCTTGCATCAAGTGCTCTAGTCTTTGCAACGCTAGAGTAGTAATTAATAGGTTAGGCGTGGTGCTTAGTCTATATATTACCTAGAATTACACTTTCGGTTCTACGTATAGTTGTGGTAGCCCCAGTGGTGACACCACGACGGCCGGCGTATTCCACCACGTTTGGATTGGTGTTTGTAGGACCGTGAGTCGGAGCTTCCTAGCCCCCTCTCATCTGCAAATGCGTGGCTAGTGTTACGATGTCCCGAAATAAGTAGACTTTGAAGTCAATTTGATTTATAGATCAATTAGAGAAATCCTAGAAACATCCTCTCTACCCACTAAAAATACTTTTACCTTTACCCTTGGACGATCTTGAATCTTAATTAGTACACTTCGTTCCTCGTGGAAAATCGATACTGAATACTTCCGGGTGAAAGCTACATCGGTATCCGTGGCGCTTGGATTTCTCTGTTTTATGTTTAAAAATACCAACAGTACCATGGTCACTTCATCACACTAATCCAAACCTACATCTCCACCCTAACGTTCTCTATTCTTGTCAATGGAGAGACCACATCTACTTTTCAATCATAATCAGGTATCCATCAAGGTTGCCTCTTCTTGCCATACCTCTGTCATAACCATCAACCATGTTTTTCATCAGATGCAAAAGTCTAGGCTACCCACCCATCCACTCTCTTCTTTTTACTGATGTCCTCATCCTTTGTGAAAAGCCATAGTGGCAGAAGCGGACACCATCTGCCAAATCTTCGAGGACTTCTTTTCTACATCAGGACGAATTCCAAATTTCAAAAAATCATCAATCCTTTTCAATAAGACTATGGACAATAACATTAGAGAACAAATCAAAAACATTTTTCTTATAGTAGAACTCATTCCCAACACCATGCACCTAGGACAGCTGATGATTTTCAATCACAAAGATAGAAGGAAACCCTATGAATTTGTCATTAATCAATTTAGAGTCAAACTGACCACTATAAAAACTAACAAGCTTAACCATGTAGGTAGACTAACATATATTAACTTTGCCCTTGACTCCTTCCCAGCACCATGCACCTACAATACCGCGCAAGCTAGGAGCAGCATTCGCCTGAGCGCAGGAGTCGGGCTATCGGCTAAGCGCACGCGGACCATGCACTGGTGAGGAGCACTTGCACAGGCGTAAGCACCCCACGAGGAGGAGGCGCTCTTGGGCATTCGGGCCCTATGGGGTCGGCAGGGCGAGCTTGGCCTACATGTTAGCGAGCTCGCTTAGGCATCTAGACACGGTAAGGCGGCACAACCCACATGCTAGCGGGGGGAGAGGTGCGCACGCCGGAATGGTAGGGTGGTCACAATGATGGTTGAAACTAACGCAGGTACAACAATAACTACCACTAGAAGAGCACGTAAAACTGTGGTGGAGGACCATCGAAGCATGAGAGATGGATAACAACTAGATTTGGATTTAGATAGGGATGGGGCTTGGGAGGAGCGCATGATTGAGAGAGAAAGAGTGAGTTAGCGTTCTCTTTGTTTTTGGTAGGTATGCTGACAACTCTTTTTTTTTCCAAGGCAGAGAGAGTAATAGCCCCACTGCTACCATAACTGGTAGATGATGGTTTTGGATAGCAAAATTGTCCTCTATCTTTGGCTATCAAAAGGGTATTTAGATGCAGTGGTAAAAGTTTTGCTAGTGTCACATCGGATGTTACATAGGATGTTAGAAAAGGTTTTTGGATATTAATAAAAAAATAAATTACAGAGCTCGTCAGAAATCACGCGATAATTTTTTTATACTAATGAATTTATCATTAGCACATGTTTACGGTAGCACCATATTATCAAATTATAGACTAATTAAGCTTAAAAAATTCATCTTGTAAAATAGTTGTAATATGTGTAATTATTTATTTTTTAATCTATATTTAATATTTCATATATGTATCTAAAGATTCGATAGAACAAGACAATCTTTTACCTGCCCCATCCAAACCGGGGCATCGATGAATGGACGTGCCTCCATTTGGAAACGAAAATACAAATGCTGGCAGCTTGATTCCAAATGAATTAGAAGAGGTTGGACCCAATGAAGTGAAATCACGTCAACATTGTTTCACGTTTTATCAGGAAAATGAGGGAAGCAACCTTTGACGAAACGCAACCCGGCCCTGACGTGCTCATGATTTCGCGATGCTATTGCTAGGCCACAGCCTTTTTAGGGCCCTTTGGAACATTGGGTAGAGAAAGGGTAGGGATAGGAAAACTATAGGAATTGAACTGCATCACTAGTCTAATCCTATAGGAATAGTAAACACTAGGAAAGCCCTTTGGCAACAACCCTCGGGACCGCAAAGGAATTGGTACAGCAGTTGAATTGACCGAGCCTTCACCAAGCATGCGTCCGCACAAATAATTTATATAAAAAAAACTCTCCCAAGGCGTCCACCAGCCACCGCACAAACACAAAACGGGCCCATCTTATCTTCTTTCACGGACCGCGCATGCACCGCGCCGCCGTTGCCTCGCGTGTCGCCTGCGCCCGCCTCCCCGTCGCCTCTTCACCGCGTCAGATCCGGTCACGCGGTGGGCCGGGGCCATTCGAGGGAGTGGTCGATCCACCGAAGCTCCGTGGTGGGCAAAAAAGCGTGGACCAGCGAATCGGCAATGGAGGGCGAGGCGGCATAGCCGGGCGACGAGGTCCAGGCAAATCGGCGGCGACGGCGGCCGGGTCTTTGTCGCAGTTGACGTCGTCGACGACCTCCACCGGGGCACCTGACCTCGCCCATTAGGTCTGCGTGGTTCTCCTGCTACTGGCCTGGGCGTGGAGGCCAAGCTCGTGGAGTAGAGCGGCCTCGTCGGCCCCGGCCAGTGACGCCGAGTAGATCTCACTTCAAATAAGCCCGGCGTTCCGCAGGAAATTTTCCAAGAAGTCTAACCTAATGCTTTGATTCCTACGGATTGGAGCCATAAGATTCTATTCCGGTGGAATGTTTTCTTCGTTTTTGCCAGAACCAAAGAGTAGGAAAGGATCCTATCCTGAGAAATTCCTATCCTGTGATTTTCGTTTGGTTCCCCCTTGAACCAAAGGGGGCCTTAGTTTTTCAACAACACACAATGAATGTGGCGTGGCGTCTCATTCGATTCCATTTTCTGCCGCGCGCAAAAGCCTACGCCAGCCAGAAATTAAATAAATTATTAGAACAAAAATCAATTCCTTTCCTCCCCAAGTCAAAAAGAAGCGGGTCGTACCAAGGCACCGGAGTACTTCACGAAACACACCTCTCCGGATTTTTTTTTTTTTATTCCACTTCCGCAGTTCTCAACTCCTAGTAGAAAACTTGACCGGCTGCTTGCCCACAGAAATTCCCCCCACTCACCTTCAAAAAAGGAGCCAGCTTTGCTCTTCCCGAATCCCATCAACGGTGGTGTCGGCCACCTGAGCAGCTCCCCTGCCCCTCCCCAGCGGCGGCTCTACTCCGCACAGGTCTCGTGGCTCTGTTGCCACCGCCCACCGAAAGGAGGGAGAGGCGGCGCGGCGCAGATGGTGGGGGGCGGCGGCGGGGCGCTGCGGCGGGTGGGCAAGTACGAGGTGGGACGCACCATCGGGGAAGGCAACTTCGCCAAGGTCAAGTTCGCGCAGAACACCGAGACCGGAGAGAGCGTCGCCATGAAGGTGCTCGACCGCTCCTCCATCCTCAAGCACAAGATGGCCGAACAGGTGACCGAGCTGGCCCTCGTTTTTCTTCTTTCCCCCCATCAAATAATGTTGTTGGGATGTGTCGCGGAAGCATTTCTTCTCTCACTGATTCCGCTCACTAGGTTCATGTTGTGGATTTTAATCCTTGCTATGCCGTTTCTGTGGACGAATTTCCCCTCACTTTCAAACGGCGTGATCGAAGCTTCGCAAACTGTTGTACCATGCCTGCTTCTTTCGCATCTTTTTTCTAAACATTAATAGCTGTACTACTTTGTGATGTACAGTACAGCTGCACAAGCTAGCTGGAATGGTAGATGTCCTAGGGTGACTTACCTTCGTGCACACAATTCTTATTTGCAGATTAAGAGAGAGATATCCATAATGAAGCTTGTCAGGCATCCCAATGTGGTTAGACTACATGAGGCACGCTTATCTATCCCTTCCTTATAACCATTCTTTAACATCTTTCTTATCGTTTGTCTAAGTATCTGCGTAATCTATTCTGTTATGTGCAGGTTTTGGCAAGCCGGAAGAAGATATTTATAATTCTGGAGTTCATCACTGGTGGCGAGCTATTTGATAAAATTGTAAGACTGCTATTCTTAACTACTAACTGTCCTTTTCACTCTTGACTTTTGATGTGATCTAGGAAAATAAATATTAGTTTCATGCATTTGTTGTTTAGATTATATGCCTGTCACATTCCATCTTGGATGTTCAATTGCCACCTTTGCTTTTCATGTAAGAGCAAGGCTAATAATACAGCCTTCCCTTGGCTGTATGAATCCTTGTAGCCCACTTCTCAGTCAACCCATATAGTAGTCTCACAAGTTTCTTGGTTCTTGTGCCTTTAGTTGGCTCTAAGCTTGCAGCCCACCTCTCTTCTCTCTCCTCCTTTTTCTCTTCCATTTCAACATACAGCCTTCTTGCAGCCCCTTATTATACTTGCTCTAAGAGGACAAATTCATTGGACATGACAAACACATGTTTCCCTCAGAGACCTTTGAGAATTTATATGTGAAAAACCGAACATGTCACTATATGTTCCTTATGTCCATCAACTGTGGATGGTATTTGTGGTTTTGATTCTAATTCCATTTGAATGTGTTACTATTATTCCTAATGCAAGGAGTTGAATTTGAAGACACACATGGTCTATTATACTTTATCTTACTTAGATTCAGTTCTAAAAATATGTTTACATGAAAAGAAAACTAATGACATACGATTTTCAGATTCGTCATGGGAGACTCAATGAAGCAGATGCGCGCAGATACTTTCAGCAGCTTATTGATGGTGTTGATTTTTGTCACAAGAAAGGAGTCTACCATCGAGACTTAAAGGTGATCAATGGATATAAAAAAATCATTATGTGTGCATTTCATGATTTGTGGGATTGTTAATTTCATTTTACATGCATGCAGCCCGAAAATCTCCTACTTGATTCCCAGGGCAATCTTAAAATTTCAGACTTTGGACTGAGTGCATGGCCTGCTCAGGTGTGTATCTTTGTGAAGCTTCATTATACCATTCTTCTTGTTCCCTTCTTATTATGCTTAGTGGGTTAACTGTAGGGATCTTCCCTTCTACGTACGACCTGTGGGACCCCGAACTATGTTGCCCCAGAGGTATACCTGAATCATACACTCAGTTCTTTTAAGAATTACTAAACCTGCCACTGAAACAAGGTGGTGGTTAAGATATAACTTCTCCCTCTTAAGATGTTAGTACTTATAGTGCTTGTATGTGAATACCAAATGCTAATAGGGGGAATAACCTTTATTATCTTTTGTTGTCTCAATTTAAAAAAGAGAGTTGATTATGCCACTCGAATAAGCATTTAACATGCACACAGGCTGACAAAATGCCATCCTGCTTTGTGATGTGTCATGATTATTTAATGTGGATCGTATCACCTGCAGGTGGGGAGTTTAAGTGATGACCCACTGAAATAACAAAAGCGATGCCTGTATCTAATGTCCAAACTGTCCAAATAAAGGAGACTACAATTTTTCTGTTTTGTTAATTATTGTGTAGAGAACTTGTAGATTTGCTACTTATACTCAATAGTCAATACAAACATCTCTTACTGCTAACTAGACTCTTTCAAATATGGATAACCAATAACTATCTATTCTTTTCATGAATAAATCAGCTTCGTTTACATGACAAATATTGTGCTTACTATGCTCACATGTTCATTTCATCCACTGGACCAGGTTCTCAGTCATAAGGGATATAATGGCGCACTTGCTGATACATGGTCATGTGGAGTTATTTTATATGTATTATTAGCAGGTTATCTTCCATTTGATGAAGTGGACTTGACTACCCTTTATGGAAAGGTTTGGCTCTTAACTACAAGCCAGTAACTTTTTTGAGATTAGGTACTAAAAAGGAAGTATATACATTCTTTTGTTAATGCCACAGAAACAACATTGGTTTGACACTCACTAATTATGAAATAGAGAAGAGGGAGGTAGTAGCACAACTACAGCTTGGCATACATGAATTTACTTCTTACTTTGCTTCGTAACTTGTGTCTTCTTTAAATTGAAAGGAAACAAGTATTGGCCCTTTAGAAGAGATGTTTGTATAAGAGTGCCTCTTATTGCCTTTTGCGGCTGAGCTTTATATGGCTATTTGTTGCTTTCACCCTTTGTATTCAATTCCATATATATTTACTGGTGGTTTTAACAAGAAATTTTATCTTAGATAATTGATTGTTCTTGTGGAATGGAATTTCTATATCTTGCTGTCTTCTTTTTCTTAATGCAGATCGAGAGTGCAGAATATTCATTCCCAGCCTGGTTTTCGGGTGGTGCAAAATCACTGATTCGTAGAATTCTTGACCCAAATCCAGAGACAGTAAGTTAAGCTAAAAATATTTAGATGGAAGAAACTTGCTATGAGCTGTACCTTACCATAACATAGGGCATAATATTACGCTGTTAACTCTCCCCAGCAATTCTGCAGTGCTCTGTTATATCCCTGCTGATACTAAGAACTTCGTTAAGGTTATAATTGTGACATGTTAGCACGATGCCATAAGGTCTGCTCAACAAGTACAAGCATAACTATTGTTTGCTATGTCATATCTTACCAATTTTATTCAAGCTGGAGAGTTATAGGAGTTTTCATCATTAATGATTTGAATTTATGTACTTGGTAAAAGGCTAATATCCCAAACAGGAATACTAACTGTATTCTTCGATTTTTATTAATGTTCTTGATTGATCTGCATATACCATTTAATGGGTGGAATTACAAGCTTGTTACTTGCTGCTGCTGGGTTTTTATCTTTTTAAGTGGAGTTGTATGAACCGTCTTATGGAAGTCTTGTTCTTAAATTTTTTACCATAGTCCATGACATGAAGACCGATGTGTTGTGATTATAAGTACGTAACCATGCGTCAAATATATACCCTATTATAGCAGAAATAGGACTTATATGGGCACTACAGCATATGTTACTCAGTGAGTTACACTATTGCTTCAGAAGGCTTTGTGCCACCAGGCATGATAAGTAGGCGTACTTGCTCCATTTGGAAACAAATGCTCATCAGGTCATCTTGACTTTGTTAATTCATATTGCTTGGTTTGATTCCACTATTTATTGTTTTTTTTTTCTGGATTCATTTATAATAACTGATGGGGGAGGCACTTAAAAAGACAAATATAAGTTAAATGGGGATGAACGATCTTCCATATAACATACAACTATACAAGAACATGATTGCTACAATATGTGGTGTTTTGTTGATCATATATGTTTTATGACATGGAACAGCGAATCAGGATAGAAGAGATCAGAAATGATGAATGGTTTCAGAAGAATTATGAACCTATCAAAGAAATAGAAAATGAGGAAGTCAATCTCGATGATGTCAATGCAGCTTTTGATGATCCTGAGGTATAGACCTTCTTGAATTCATTTGGCAGGGAAATGTTACATTTAGACATAGTATGCACTTAAATCTTCATCATTTGGTTTCAGTAAAACCCTGGCAAAATGTTCCAATTGTGAAGACTAGTCATGAGAAAAAGCTGTGTGATTGTGGATACACAAAAATTATTTTTCCTTGTGCACTAGTGCTTTCTTGAGTTGTGGAGTTGTGTGTACTTATGTACTTAGTCACAGAATTTTTAGACAACACTGTTTCTAGCAGACAGTTTTTTATTCACAGTTATTGAGTTAAAAGACCAAAATACATAAGGCACATGCCCTCCCCCCTCGGTCATCGTACCTGTCAGAACATATTGCTAAAGGGAAACAACGTAGTTTGAGACAATTTGTGCTTATTTTTAGCAATCCTACATCTTTGCTTGGCAAAGAAATAAGCCTTGAAACCCTTAAGTTTGTTCAGTAGTTGGTACTATCAAGAAGTGTTATAGAACCTCTTTTCATATGTATATTCTTACAAGAACTGTAGTGGTTTGTATGATGTTATGCTTGGAGTTAGAAAACAGAATAGCTGGCATTTTATGGCAAATTGTTTTAGTTGAAATCCTGGAGAATTTTTTATGCAACGTCCATCTATCATTAATCTGATATTCTCTAAGTAGCCTTCTTTCTATTCTTTCTGTATTTCTGTATCTCATTAGCAAATATTAGTGATAGTTCTACCATCTGTGACGTTAGCTCCCTCCCTTCCCACTCATTCGAAATTCTAAAGTTTAAGTTGCCTTATTCTGGAGAGACAGTCATAATTTTGAGTTCATGAGCTATGTAATTCGAGAAGGTAATGCATAAATGGCATCTTCACATGTTTACCGAGGGGCATTTGTAGTTTAGAATAGCATCTCAAAACAAATCTCAGTAAGGGTGCTTGGACCTTGTGGATTCATTGTAATAAGTGTGTGATTGATGGTAGTTTCTCCAAACTTGGCTAGAGCCTTGTTCGCTAGCGAGGTGTTTTTTTTTTTTTTTTTTTTTTTTTTTTTTTTTTTTTGGGGGGGGTGTTGGCCAGGGCTAGAGGTATCTCCTACTTCCTCGTCTTTGTGCTGGTGTAGTGTGTTTGCTTTGGTTGGGTCCCATTTCATCATTTGTCATAGGCGAGTCAGATTGTTAGTGGCATGGTTTTTGTGGTGTTCGTGTGTGTATTTGTAAGGGCTCTTCCCCTTTTCTTCTTAATATAATGATACACAGCTCTCCTACGTGTTTGAGAAAAAAATATTTACAATTAATAGCTCTCTACTCCTCATAGCACCAAATGGAACACCCAGCCACTTCTAGAAACAGAAAGATCCTATGTAGAAAGAAAAAGTCCTCTATCTGAGCATGTATTGTTGCCATCACCTTGTACATTGTCAATTATATAAATATCTTTCCAGACATTGTATTTTGGCCCAATCCCTTGTTTGCCATTGTCAGTGACACAGGTTGGCAAAATGTGTCACTGGGACATTGATAACCTGGGATTGCAAAACCTCATAGTGGCAAGTATTTGATTCTAATGTTCCCTGTCTGCTTTGCCACTATCTTCCTGACCTACATTAGGTACCTTTCAGAGCTACCAATATCATTTTTCCCTTTGTTTTGTATTGAAGAAATTGTTAATTAAAATAGAAAGGTGGGGTGTGGGTGATAATTGACATTACTGATGAATTGTGTTCCATTGTTCTACTTTCTAAACATATAATAGAGCAGTGTTTTGTGGTTAACTCTGGTGTACTTTACGCGTATTAGTATAAATTTATTGTTTCTTTTTGCCAATTTGTTTTATGTGATTTCAGGATGATACTGAGGATACTTTCGAAGATGAAGCAGGTCCTCTGACACTTAATGCATTTGACCTAATCATTCTTTCGCAAGGATTGAATCTTGCAGCTCTCTTTGATCGCAGACAGGTAGGATGCTAACAGTTTTATGCTGATTAATGTTTTGACAGAAATAGTTTTAGTAATAAAATAGTTGTAATATAAAGTCTCAGATATATTTTGTTCTATTACCATATGCATTTATGCTTTGTAAACATGGAAATCTAGTAGCTTCTTGTTAGTAAAGTTAAAAGTGAAGACCTGATGTAAGTCTGAGTTATATCTTCTGCACTGTTGTGTTATACAGATAGCACAAATCATAGTTTATTCAAATTAATGTTTAATTGTTGGTGAAAAAGTTGAACAATGATATGTCATATTACCTGTAGCAAGAAATTTTTTTTTTCCACCTAACCAGCCCATTGTGGCCTGTTTTTTTCATTAAGAGGGGAAGCAAGAAATGTCTTCACTAGTTCACTGTCTCATCATGTCACCTTCCCAAATCTTTAAAAAGTTATGTCAAAGATTCAAAAGTTTGATTGCATGTGTGTCCAAAAGGATAACTATTTCTTCCTGGGCAAGCAACTGCTATTAAGATAGTCTTGCACCTGAGGTGCCTCCACTCTGACAGCATTTGTGTAACTCAGATTGTTCAAGAACTGGGTACTCAGTTTTCTTGAGCATTTTAAGATGGTGATTCTATATATGCCATGGTTATTACTGCAAACATTTTATTATATTGTTTTTGTGTTCTTTTCTTGTGAGATTTAATAATTGCTTGCCCTACAGGACTATGACAAGCTTGAAATAGATTCTTATCACGCAATCCAGCAAAGGTTATCTTGTCAAGCATGGAGGTTGTTGCACAATCAATGGGGTTTAAGACACACATTCGCAATTATAAGGTAAGGATTGCTTTCCCTTGACATGCAAATCTTCTGGTATTAAACCTTGACAGGCAAGGCTATCGTCCATTATTATTTGGTCAGTTGTATCTTTGTTTTGATTTTTGCATATATTGCAGGATGTTAGACTAAGTTTGTGCAGAGTCCATTTGTTTTGATGCAACACTGTTTATCAGGAGAATTTTCTTTTGAGATTAACTTGTTACTTTCTCCGTCCCAAAATAATTGCAGTTCTAGAGTTTGAAAATTGTCCCAAAATATGCACATTGACCAGGCTGTCAAAAAAAAAAATTGCATTGTACGGATGCTTCTTGTCCACATGAATCACAGCACCGGAAAAAATCAGCCAGCAACCCACACGCTCGTTTTTTTTCTCCACCATTCGTTTTGTCTTCCAGAAACTGCATGGCCATCAAGATAAAAAAAATTAATTGTACAAGTTATTTTTGGCAGCTTGTCAGTTGGTGCTACTGTGGGATTTTGTTTCCTTTCTCACTATTTGTTTTGCTATAATATTCAGATGAGGGTGGAAGGTCTAAATGCCGATAAGACTAGTCATCTCTCTGTTATGGTTGAAGTGAGTCTTGCCCTCTCATTTGCGCTCAAGTATTTCTGGTTTGAACTCTATGTTGTATACCTTACGCCCATTTTTCTCATTTTCTGCGGTTTTAGGTTTTCGAAGTTGCTCCATCAATCTTCATGGTAGAACTACAAAGAGCGGCAGGAGATACTTCAGAGTATAACACGGTCAGAGCATTCTTTTGCACTTCTCAGTCTTTTCATATAATTCAATTGATTATATTACCTAAAACTCTATGCAACCAGATACATCCAAAGGAACAAATTTACATTGGACAGTAATGCCTGTAATTGTGTGATGCTGATGCTTTTTCACAATTTAACCAAATAGAGTTGTAGAAGTACAAGTTGTCCTGTTTAATTACTTTTGATCTGGGGTCAGCTAACTCTGCAACTTTCCTTATATCACAACTTTCCTTATATCACAGTTCGTAAATAACTACTGCAACAAATTAGATGATATCATCTGGAAATTTCCAACTGAGAAGGGAAAATCAAGGATACCCCGGTTATCAAAGTGCGAATTTTTCCTCAACATTCATCATTTGTATTTCCTGCTTATACCTGTATCATTCATATCTAAAATATCGTGATTTCTCCAATTGTTTCAGGTCTCATGCATAATCTGTTGCTGTGTATTATCACTTGTTATTGACTTGATGAGTGGATATAAGCGCACTGTATCACAATTGGATTCTAATATTCAGGTATAGCTCTTCGAGTAGTATATGTATGTATGCTGAGTCCCTATGTACAAAGAAACCCTTCTAAATAGAGGTTTCTGTACCTCGATTCCCTGTGCAAAATTTTCATCGATGTATTAGATTGTATATCTGTATATTTTGTCGAGAACATCAGTTTCTTAGACACTGCACTGATATATCATGTGTTTGTGCAGCTGTATCGAATGTTGATTCCTAGTTATTCATGTGCATAGAACGCGATGTTGATCCTGAAGTACCATGAACCTTTTGCTTGATCTTGCTGTGTTTCTACACCTTGCACAACATAGTGCAGCATCGCTGTTCCTGTGAGTTAAGCCAGTATTAGTGGACTCTATGGCATACCAAAATTCAGAGACAGACCAATCAAATTCATTCAAAAGGACAGCCGAAAATGATTCATCAATTGAAATATTTGCTCACAAATATCACAGGAGCTTAATTATGCTTTTATATGACAACGAGAACTTACTAGCAAATAAGCACTAAAATGAGTACATAAAGATTCAAACAATTTTAAGTCGGTAGCATCAGATGGAGCATGATTGAAAAATAATAATCTGAAACTAGTTTCATAATTTTTCAAAGCAAACCAAATTTTTATGAAGTTTCTAATAAGCCATATTTTAAGATTTTTAATTGCATTATTTTCTTTTAAAAGGGAGTAGCTATAAAAGGGAAGACTAATGAGCTTCCCAACTGGGCTTCAACTCTGCTTCTGAAGCTTCCAGCTCGGCCACTTCCCACCTTTGCTTTTCTAGCACGCCTTCGCAATGCCCTTTGGTTCATGACATGCTTTCATTGCGGGAGGGCTGTTTTGTTTTTTTTTCCTTGTCATTTTGTTGCTGCGCTATAGTTCTAAACATTATTTCTATATCAATACATGTCCAATGACTTATTTGAAAACAAAAACTTCTATTGGGTAACATGTGATAATTAATGTCTCGATTAATGATCCATAGTCATTTAGATGTACCATAGTAAGACCCTTCAAATTAAGTTACAACATTGAAAAATGCATATATATAGCGCAT
This sequence comes from Chrysopogon serrulatus, assembly GCA_015844335.1. Lineage (NCBI taxonomy): Eukaryota > Viridiplantae > Streptophyta > Magnoliopsida > Poales > Poaceae > Chrysopogon > Chrysopogon serrulatus. The sequence continues at coordinate 140,477 of JADLZL010005601.1, read as the reverse complement.
GACAAAAAATAGTGGCGTGCAGGAATATAATGCAAGTTGCTGCAGGGGGCAGGCCTGCTGCAGTTGTATGCTGTTTGGACTACACATTAGCAGCAACTCGTGATAACGTAGGATTTGCATGTGGAAGCAGGCTGATCCTGATCGGCACCCAACGTAGCGGGGCACCGCACCAACATATCTACTTGGTCATATGGTTGAGCGTGCTCCACCCTTCGGAAGCCAAAGTCGATCTCCATCCGAATCCCACCATTCTGCCGGCGGTCAGTCCCCATTTGCTCCACGAAGGCGCCGGGAAGAACGGGCCATCCTGGAGACGCAGATACAGTGATGACCTTCTCCTGCTTGGGGTCTAGGCAGAACCGCTCGACATGAGCCATCGCCAATGTCACGCCAGAGTAGGTCACCTCCATCGTTGCTCGTCCGCTGCTGCATACCTTGATCCAGCTGTAAGTGCTTTTAGCGCGTAGTGTAACGTTGAACGATGGCGGCGGCACAACGAGTTCTCCTGCGACGTCTCCGGCGGCGGCCAATTCGAGACCAGGACCGGTGTAGGCGATGGGTTCCATGGAGAACTTGATCCTCCCGGCGTTGTGGAGGGCTGTGAAAAGATCGTAGCACAAGATGCAAGTTGGTATGAAAAGCACCAAGCAAGAGATGATGATCAATAAGCTGGACACGGAGCGAGCCTCGTCATCTGAACCAGACAGGAGGCTAGCGTTGCTGCTATCCATGACCTCTCAGTTTGTTCGGGACATAGGCTTGGTATATGTTTTAGATCTATTATTAAAACATATCTATAACAAATCGTGCTGGAAAGGTCAGAGCCCAAGGTGTGTCCGCCTCGGACATTGAGAGATCTACCCCGCAGGCAGGAACATAGTGTGTGTCCGGCTCGGACAGAGTAGGGTACCATCCGAATTGATTTCAAGATGCCACCTCAATTTCCAGCTGGGACCTGCTGACAGATCTAGAGAATAACCAGTAGCGAAGATAGAGCGAAACAGAGGAGGCTGCGAGAGGAGTTCAAAGTTGGTTAAATTCTGGAAGGATTTTGTGAATTTCGGTTCTTATTGAATGGGCGACTGATTGGCCATGTGTTAGGATATCCGAGAAGGGGAACGGGAATTGGAAGAGGAGGCTTGAGAAGGAAGAACAGAGAACGAGATGGGAACGAGGAGGAACGATTAGAATTGAGTTGTCTGTTCAATACATTGATGCCGTCTCATGTGCTCTCTCTTGCTCACTTATACAACCGGGCTTGCCGGTCACGTATTCGACGGGCGCAGCCGTCATTACTTGCTAACTCAAGCCCACTCAGGCCCATGTACTCGTGAACTCGGGCAACGGGCGCGGGCTCCTTGCCTTGGCGCCGTTGTCGGGTGGGCTACAGTTTCCAGCCCATTCCTTGAGTCAGCTTGTGTAGTAGCAGCTGGTGTAACACTCCCTCCTCCTTTAGATCCTGCTTGTCCCCAAGCAGGTGCTCGAGGAAAGCATCGACGTAGTGGTTCCAAGTCCTCCCAGGTAGCGAGGGATTTATGCAGACCAGACCACTTGATGAAGCCCTGCAAGACAACAAAGTTATCCAAGGAAACAACCCTGTGTTGAAGCACCTTCTCAGGTATCTGATGGTCATTCAGAGCAGCTGGCAAGACCGCCACTACATGTTTGGTTGGTACTGCCTGTTTCAGCTGTGAAACATGGAAAACCGGGTGAATGAGGGATGTATCAGGTAACTTCAGTTTGTATGCCACTGAGCCAATACGGTCCTCCACTTGATACGGACCAAAGAACTTGAACGCCAACTTTTGGTTGGACCGGGGAGCAAGAGACGACTGGACATATGGTTGGAGTTTCAGATAGACCCAATCTCCTGATGCGAATTCGCGTTCTGATCTATTCTTATCAGCTTGCAACTTCATCCTCTTCTGAGCTCGTGCAAGGTGCTGCTTGACCAGAGACTGAATAACTTGCTTGTCGGCAAGCCAGGTAGACAGATCAATGGATGGGCTTGTGTGTAAGACATCACTGCCAAAATGGTGAGGTGCATAACCATATAGAGCCTCAAAAGGAGATGTGTTCAGGGAAGAATGCCAACTGGTATTGTACCAGAATTCTGCTAAGTGCAAGAATGAGTACCATTTGGATGGAGCAGCATTAACAAAACAACGAAGAAATGTTTCCATGCACTGGTTAACACGCTCTGTTTGCCCATCTGATTGAGGGTGATACGCTGAGCTCATCTTCAACTGGACATCAGCTAGCTTGAAGAGTTCTTTCCACAGTTGGCTGACAAATATTCTGTCTCTGTCTGATACAATGGAAGTAGGAAGTCCATGTATCCGATAGATTTGAGACATGAAGATTTTGGCAACAGATAAGGCAGTGAAGGGGTGCTTGAGTGGAATGAAGTGACTGTATTTGGAAAACCTGTCCACAACCACCAATATGCAATTGTACCCTTTGTAACTGGGTAAACCTTCAACAAAATCCATGGATATGCACTGCCAAGCAGATGAGGGAATAGGTAGTGGTTGAAGAAGTCCAGGATACTTGGATCTGTCAGGCTTGGATTGCTGGCAAGTTGGGCAACTAGAGACAAACTGATGTACATCATGTTTCAGGCCAGACCAAGCAAATAGATGGTGAACCCTTCTATATGTTACTGGAATTCTAGAATGCCCACCTACTGCTGAGTTGTGTAAGGCTTGCAGAATCTTCAGTTGCAGGTGCTTGTTGGTGCCCACCAAGATCTTGCCTTTGTATCTCAGAATACCATTTGAGTAGGAAAAGTTAGGCACAGAGTCAGGAGCTAGCAGCAGCTGTTGAATATATGCTGTTGCCTGGGGGTCCATAGCATACCCTTGGATGATCTCATCACACCATTGAGGTACTGTGGAACTTATGCTTAAGCAGGTATCACTGGATGTATGTGGTCTTCGAGACAATGCATCAGCCACTCTATTATCAGTACCCTTCTTATAAACAATTCTGTAGTGCAAGCCAAGCAACTTAGTGAAAACTTTCTGTTGCCACATAGTGTGGAGTCTTTATTCATTGAGATGTACCAAACTTTTCTGGTCAGTGTAGATAACAAACTCAGCCAACTGTAAGTACACTCTCCACTGTTCCACAGCATACAATATGGCCATATACTCTTTTTCATAAGTTGACAATCCCTGTGTTCTGGGTCCCAAGGGTTTACTGATATAAGCTAGGGGGTGCCCCTACTGGAGAAGTACAGCACCCACTCCACTATTGGAAGCATCAGTCTCAATAGCAAATGGTTTTGTGAAATCTGGAATGGCTAGAACAGGTGCTGAGCTCATAGCTTGCTTCAGAGTATCAAAAGCTGTTTGATGGTCAACAGACCAGATGAACAGACTGCCCTTCTTAAGGAGGTTAGTGAGGGGTTTGTCTATAATAGCAAAGTGCCTGATGAATTTTCTGTAAAAGCCAGCCAACCCTAAGAACCCTCTGACTTCTCTGACACTAGCAGGAGTAGGCCAGTTAACAATGGCTTCTATCTTTGCTGGATCAGTGGCAATGCCCTCAGAGCTAATGATATGACCCAAATACTGAATCTTTTGTTTGGGCAAATTTGCATTTGGATAGCTTGATGTGCCAGTTTTCTGATTGTAACAATTGGAACACCTGCTGCAAGTCCTTCAAATGCTGCTCATAAGTTGGACTGAATACCAATATGTCATCAAAGAAAACTATCACACATTTTCTTAGAAGGGAAGCTAAGGTGCTATTCATTGCTAACTGGAATGTGTTTGGGGCACCTGTCAGACCAAATGCCATGACCTTGAATTCAAAATGGCCTAAATGAGTGGAGAAAGCAGTTTTATGTTCTTCTCCAGGTTTTAGTCTCACTTGGTGATACCCAGCAAACAAATCCAAGATAGAGAACCACCTAGCATTGGACAACTCATCCATCAACTGATCAAAAACAGGTATTGGAAATGTTCCTTTCACAGTCAAATCATTCAAGTATCTATAGTCAACACAAAATCGCCAGGAGCCATCTTTCTTCCTAACCAAAAGCACAGGTGAAGAAAATGGTGAGTTACTGGGTTGTATGATACCTTGCTGTAACATTTGTGGCACCTGAAGTTCAATCTCATCTTTGAGAGCTGGTGGATATCTATAAGATCTGATGTTGACAGGCCTTGCTCTTGGACCAAAGGGAATGGAATGGTCATAAGGTCTAACAGAGGCAAGTCAACAGTGGTGAACACACTGAGGGAAATTGCTGCAGGATTTGCTGAATTTCTGGATGTAGCTCATGCAATTGAGGTACTGACTGAGCTGATTCTTGAACAGAAAGCAACTGAAACATTTGCTCAGCAGATTGAGTATCAGGTGATCCAATGAGATACACAGAGACACTATCCATTGGTATTTGCATCCATTTGTCTTTCCAATCCACCTTCATAGGACTGAATTTAGCCAACCAATCCATTCCCAGAATGATGTCAAAAGAGGGTAGTTGCAGAATCTTTAGAGAGTGTGAGAAAGAGTGATGAGACATGGTCCACTGACAATCGACAGGTACCTGTGAACTGGACATGATTTCTCCATTAGCCACTTGAACCTTGTGGTCAGTTTGTCTGATTTGCAGACTTAGAACTTGAGCAGCAATACGATCACTCAGGAAAGAAGAGGTACTGCCTGAGTCCACCAACACCCTTACAGGAATGTTATGAAGAGTACCATCAAACTCCGTAGATTTCAGACTGACAGACCCAGACACTGCCTCCAAGGAAATGGCTAAACGAAGTTGCTCATCTGGCGTAACAGAATCATCAGACTCATCAGTTTCATCAGAGATAGAAAACAGATCAAACACCTCTTGCATAGCATGAAGGCGAATATTAGCGGCACATTTGTGATCCCGTGACCATTTCTCGGCACAGTTGTCACACAAACCACGAGCTCGGTGACTACGACGTAGTGCTCTGAGTTTTTCCTCTGCAATCTGAGCTGGAACTGGTGTTTGTGGTGCCGGATCAGCGGTTCTGGGCCCCCGATCAGCTTGAACAGGAGTATTCCTGAAGTTAGCCCGATAGTGAGGTGGATCACGTTGTGGTTCCCGAGCTGATTGTTGCTCGACGACTTCCTCCTGCAAAAGAGCCAAAGTATACGCAGCATCCAGAGTTTGGGGTCTTTGAACAACAATAACAGAGCGGATATCAGCACGTAAACCATCCACAAAACGGGTTGTGTAGTATAACATGTCTATGTTTGGGTTGTAGGCTTTGAGCTGATCAATGAGAGCAGCAAAACGCTCAACATAATCTGTGACAGTGGACTCTTGGTGAATGTGATACATGCGGCAAATGAGTAGTTGGTGTTGATCACGACCAAAGCGAGTGTGAAGCATAGCACAGAATTTTGGCCAATCAAGGGAGCTAAGTTGGGGTTCAATGGATTGGATCTAGAGAGCTGCATTATCCTTAAACTGTTGCTTGGATATTTTTAGCCACAAGTGAGGTTCTACTTGGTACATGTCAAAATAGTCCTCAGCATTAGAAATCCATAGTCTAACATTTTCACCATGAAAAGCTGGGAAAGGAAATTTGGGCATACGGCCAGTGTAGTGAGGGTATGGATCTGGTGGCCTATTACGACTGACAGACAGATCATATGCTGTGCCATGGAACTTGGGAGGGGGGTTCATACCATTGGCCGGGGAATGAGTCAGGGTGGTGACAACCCCGTACCCATCCTCCCGTGGTTGTGATTCGACGCGGTGCCCGATGGGCTGAGCAGCCTGTTCGACAGCAGGTGGGCGCGTGTCGATCTGCTCCAGTACCGGTGGTGGGTTCAACAGGCTAGGTGCCAATGACAACTGCTCGAAGACAGAACGATCCCACGCCTTGTCGAGCTTGAGGACCTTCAGGCGCATATCGTCGAGCGATCCCTCGGCGTCGTGCTGCCAGGACTGCAGATCGCCCGTGGCCTGCTCGATCACCTTGAGACGATCGTTCTGGCGGCGCTCGGCGTCGGCGATGAAGCTGTTGATGCGCGTCTCCGAGTCGGTGATGCGGCCGTCGAGGCGTGTCTCTATTTCGGCGCGCGGCGACGATCGGCCGCCGCCTCGCGGTGGCCCGCCCGATCCAACGTCTCCGTCTATTGGGTGAAGAGGCGTTGGAGCTCCGCCATCAGTTGCTGGTTCTCAGAACCCATGGTGGCGGCGCGAGGACGGCGACGCGAGTAGGTGAATCGGAGCGGAGGTAGTGGTGGTGGAGGGGGTGGTGGTGGAAAGGGCTCCGGATCGCAAATTCGCCACAAATCGAGAACGGGCTGAAGGAATTACGTAGAATTTTCCAATCTCCGGAGCACACTGGCAATCTGAAAACTCAATCCGACCAACTGCGTTCGTTCTACCGACCGATGGAGTAAGGAAAACTGCGATCACAGACCGATTGTCTCTGATACCAGGTGGTTAGGATATCCGAGAAGGGGAACGAGAATTGGAAGAGGAGGATTAAGAAGGAAGAACAGAGAACGAGATGGGAACGAGGAGGAACGATTAGAATTGAGTTGTCTGTTCAATACATTGATGCCGTCTCATGTGCTCTCTCTTGCTCACTTATACACCCGGGCTTGCCGGTCACGTGATTCGACGGGCGCAGCCGTCATTACTTGCTAACTCAAGCCCACTCAGGCCCATGTACTCGTGAACTCGGGCGACGGGCGCGCGCTCCTTGCCTTGGCGCCGTTGCCGGTTGGGCTACAGTTTCCAGCCCATTCCTTGAGTCAGCCTGTGTAGTAGCAGCTGGTGTAACACCATGGCACTCTTAGCTGTGGTGGTCATAGTTGCAGACCAACCTATGCAATATGCACTCTTTACTGAGGTGGTCATAGTTGCAGACGGCAGACCTAGGCATAGTTGCAGACCAACTTATGCAATTGCAACTCTTATATATCAAAAAGCATTGCTTGTGGAGAAGTGCTGATTTGAAAAATAAAAAGCCTTCAAAAGCAACTTGGCCAATGGTTTCTTTACCTAAACTGATGGAGGTTTGGGAGCTATATCTCTGTCGATTCGAATGAAAGCCTGTTAATGAAGAATTTACACAAACTTTACTATAAAATTCTGTTCCATAGGTTCAGTTAATCTCGGATTAATATTATATAAGAGAGAGGTTGTCTTGCATTGAGAGGGTTTCCAGAGGATCCTCTTGGTGGCGTGATATTCTTAAACTGCAAGTGCAATTCAAATAAGTCATGTCATCTTTTTCTATGGATTTGGTGTTTGGTGGATTTTTCACAAATAATATTCAGCATAGTTTGCTTGATGATTTTAGGTGTGATTTTATTTGTATTGTTTTGAGAGTTTGTAACTCTGTTGCTCACGATATTGCTAGGAGAGGTTTGGGTTGGGACACGTGTAAAATTGTGGCAAACAAGATGCCCTTCCTGGGCTCTTGGTTACACGTTATATAGGCAGGGAAAAGCCCCCTGCGTGGCCTTGTACAACAAGTATACGATCACAACAAACTCAGGATGAGATCTCTATCCTATTGCATGCTCACAAGCATAACAACCCAAAGATATGCTCAATAACCCGAACATCACCGTGATCATCACATGCATGCATGTACCTAGACATGCTATACTCTTTAACACCCTCCTCAATCTCAACCGGCCACTAGGTTGAGATTGTTCCCCGAATTCATTTACCTTGGGCGCTACAAGAGGCTTTGTGAAACCATCGCAAAGTTGGTCTGCAGAGTTGATGAACCGAATCTCCAGAAGCTTCTGTGCAACACGTTCATGAATGAAATGAAAGTCAATCTCAATATGTTTTGTGCGTGCATGAAACACTGGATTTATGGACAGATACATAGCTCCAATGTTGTCACACCACACAAGCGTATTGCACGAGGATGGAAGATTCCCAATTCATCAAGCAACTTCTGAACCCACATGACTTCTGTAGTTGCATTTGCTAAAGCTTTGTACTTAGCTTCAGTACTCGACCTCGAGATAATGGTTTGCTTCTTGGCACACCATGAAATGAGATTTGGCCCGAGAAAGACGGCAAAACCACACCGTCGATCGCCCGATCATCGGGGCACCACCCTAATCGGCGTCGCTGAACGCACTCACCACCATCGATCGCGGATCGCTGAAACTTGAGACCCAAATTCAAAGAGCCTTGTACATACCACAAAATGCGTTTGACAGCACTCCAGTGAGTTGTAGTCGGTTCATGCAGAAACTGACACACCTTATTCACTGAGAAGGCAATGTCAGGCCGTGTTAAGGTCAAGTATTGCAATGCACCAACCATACTCCGGTACCATGAGGCATCATCAGACCCAAGCTTGACACCATCCAAGATGCTCAGCTTCTCTGAACTGACAAGGGGAGTATTGATAGCTTTGCATTTCTCCATTCCAGCTCTCTTGATAATATCAGTAGCATACCTTTCCTATGATAATATGAGACAAGCCCTTGATCTCTTGACTTCTATGCCCAAGAAGTAATGAAGATCACCAAGATCCTTGAGTGCAAAGTCACGCTCAAGATCCTTGAGCAATGCATCAATGGCTGCCTTGGATGAACTAGCTACTATAATGTCGTCAATGTAGACAAGAACAAATATTGTATGCCCACCTTTGTTATAGTAGAACAATGACGTGTCTGCCTTCAACGGAACAAACCCTAAAGCTTCAAGCTTGCCACATAAGCGAGCATACCAAGCACGGGGTGCTTGCTTAAGCCCATAGAGAGCCTTGTCAAGCTTGCACACCCAATCCAGTTTGTTCATATCAACATAGCCTGGAGGTTGACGCATGTAAACTTCTTCAAGAATACCATGAAGGAAGGCATTTTGGACATCAAGCTGCCTCAAAGACCACCCCTTGAAAACAGCTATGGACAGAATAAGACGAATAGTAGCTGCTTTAACCACCGGACTGAAAGTGTCTTCATAGTTAATTCCATACCGTTGCTTATACCCTTTGGCAACTAGACGTGCTTTGTACCTGTCAATGGATCCATCAGCCTTCCATTTCACTTTGTAAACCCACTTGCAATCAATTATGTTCTTGCCATGCGGGGGAGGGACCAGATGCCAAGTCTTATTCCGATGAAGAGCACTACACTCGCTGTCCATTGCTGTTTTCCAATGCTTGTCCCGAAGCGCTGCACTAACAGTAGCAGGCTCCTCGGACACGGCCGCCGTCATGCACCAACGCACAGTGCCGTCGATGCGCACCTTTGGTTGACTGACACCCTAAGATAAGCGAGTCATCGGTCGAGTCGGCGCAGAAGGAGCAGCAGGCTCGGCAGCAGCAGAGGATCCAGAGGCGGGAGCAGCCGCCGCCACCAGATTCTCGACAGGGTCAGCAGATGCTGTTGGCGGCGCAATCTGAGCAGACACATGATCCGCCACAGGATTGTCGAGAGGCGAGGTAGTGGAGGCGGGTGCAGACGATCCCGCGGATGACGCTGCTATCTTTCCAGAATCAGAGTCACGACGGCTTGGGGACGATCCCGACGCTGATGCAGCAACATCAGTCGCACCTCCCACCAGATCATCCTCGTGCCAGGGCTGTCTCCACCTAAGACACATGAAATTAACCTCATTCTCTGTGTTGGAAGCACCATTCGCCGCTGCGTCTGTTCCTGCATCACAATGACAACCACCAGAACTCGGTACAGGGTCAGAGATGGAGTTAGGAAAATGCCGATCATGCAGTTTTGCATCCCCGAAAGTAGATGAACCGAGAAGAGATGCTGGAAGTAGGGAGATTTCTTTATGTAAATGGGCACCAGCACTTGGGCAGAATTCAGTGAAAGGAAAAACGGTTTCATCAAACACAATGTCACGAGAAATATAGACACGACCTTCTGAGGGATCTAAGCACTTAAACCCTTTATGAGAGTTGCTATAGCCAAGAAAGACACATCTCTTTGATCAAAATTGAAGCTTTTTTGTGTTATATGGGCGAAGATGAGGCCAGCAAGCGCAGCCAAAAGTGCGCAAGAAGGAGTAGTCTGGTTTTTGACCAAAGAGACGTTCATAGGGCGTGTCATCATGAATGACTTTTGAGGGAAGGCGATTAATGAGGAAGACAGCCATAAGGAAAGCATCATCCCAAAATTTCAGAGGCATGGCAGCGTGAGCAAATAAAGATAGCCCTACCTCAACAATGTGCCCATGTTTGCGTTCGGTCGATCCATTCTGTTGATGTGCATGGGGGCACAAGACATGATGTTCTATACCAATGTGCCTATAGAAGGAATTCAGGGTTTGGTATTCACCTCCCCAGTCCATTTGGACTTTTAGAATTTTGTGATTAAATTGCCGCTCGACAAGGTTTTGGAAATCACGAAAGCATGCAAACACTTCTGATTTATGGTGCAAAAGGTAGATCCAAGTGAACTTGGAGTAATCATCAATGAAACTCACATAATAATTTTTCTTCCCAACCGAAGTGGGAGCAGGACCCCAAATATCCGAGAAAATCAAATCCATAGGACTAGATGACACACTAGTCGACTTGGGATAATGCAGCTAGTGGCTCTTGCCCCGCTGACAAGCATCACAGACTACATCTTTATTCGTACTTCTAACAAATGGAAGATTGTGGCGGCTAAGAACCTGCTGAACTACAGCGGTAGATGCATGTCCTAGCCTAGCATGCCACAATGACGACAACGGCTTGAAGACTCCAAGCGCCTGTTTATTGGATGACAACTTGAGAGGGTAGAGACCCTTCTCACATCTGCCTTGCAGGAGAATCCTCTTGGTCCCCTGTTCCTTGATGAAAAAATTGTTTGGGTGAAACTCACGAAAAGCATTGTTGTCACGGGCTAAGCGATTTACAGATATAAGACTTTTGCAGGTTTGTGGAACATGAAGAACATTATTAAGATGAATGCGAGCATGTGGGGACTGCAAAACGCTATGACCAACATGACCAATCTCCATACCTGTCCCATTCGTAGCATGCACCTGCTCATGGTCGTTGTACCTGTCGCGGATGGTCAACTTCTCAAGCTCTCCAGTAATGTGGTCGGTGGCGCCAGTATCCATGTACCAGTTGGTGTCAACGCCGTAGGAGGAAGTTGCAGACGCCACGGTCTTCTGTGGGGACCGGTAAAGGAGGTGTCGAACCTCTTGAAGCACCACACCACCGTGTGCCCCTCCTTGCCGCATAACTGGCAGTACACCCCAGCTTGGAAGCCACCGCTACGGCCGCTACTGTTGTTGTTGCCGCCTCCGCGACCTCCCTTGTTTCCATGGCCGAAGCCTCCGCGGCCGCCTCCACCGCGGCCGCCACGAGAGTTGTTGCCGTTACCACCACCGCGGCCGCCCTTAGCCGCCATGTTGGTGGAGAATTGTCCCCGCCTTGCATCTCCATGCGCTGCTCAAAGCTGGACAGCTGCGCATAGAGTTCTGATACAGTGATTGGCTCCACCCTCACCGCCACAGTCGAGACGACAGAGTTGAAGTTGTTGTCAAGGCCGGTGAGGATGTAGGAGACGAGCTCCTCATCCTCCAGCTTGCGACCTGCCGATGCCATCTCATCAACATGTCCCTTCATCTTGGTGAAGTAATCTACCACGGTTGACGCCCCCTTGGACGCCATGGCAAGCGCCATACGCGTGGAGATGACGCGCGCACGAGACTGCAAAGCATGCAGTCCTTGAATCGCAGCCTAGAGCTCGGCTGCGGTCGTCTCTGATGACACCTGGGAGAAGATCTCCTTAGAAAGAGATGAGAACAAGTAGCAAAGGACCTGATTGTCCTTGACTACCCACATCTCATACTCTGGGTTGGGTAGCGGATCGACTTGCTTGTCCTTGTCGGTCGGCTTGTCGCCAGCGTCGAGGAACTCCGGCGGCGGCCTCGTGGTGGGCTGGATAAACCCTGCGAGTTGAGCTCCCTTCAGGCCTGACGACACCTGAGCGTGCCACATGCCGTAGTTGCTTCGGGTGAATTTCTCCATCACCGCAGGGAGAAGACCGAAGGAGAGCGCAACAGCAGATGTGGAGGATTGCGCCATTGATCAATTCCGTCAGGAAAGAGGCTCTGATACCATGTAAAATTGAGGGGAACAAGATGCCCTTCCTGGGCTCTTGGTTACACATTATATAGGCAGGAAAAAGCCCCCTGCATGGCCTTGTACAACAAGTATACGATCACAACAAACTCAGGATGAGATCTCTATCCTGTTGCATGCTCACATGCATAACAACCCGGTATATGCTCAACAACCTGAACATCACCGTGATCATCCTATACAGATGTACCAAGACATGCTATACTCTTTAACAACATGGATCAATCCGAGGTGTGGATTGATCCCCTCCCTTAATTTGTAATCAGTTTGTGTGCTCACGAGTTTGCTGAGCCTGAGTTGATCAATGAAAGGCCATAGTGCCAAGTATCCAAAAAGTGCAATTCAAAGGTATGGCTATGGTCTCTGTGAATAATGGATCATCATGTTTCTTGTGGCATGATCTTTGGGAGGGCACAATTTGCTGTCAGGCTTTTCTAGAACTTTATTCATATGGAAAAAGAATATATAGATAACTCTAAAAGTGGTTGCCTCTATGAATTCTCTTCAAGATTTTTTCTATTTACCTCTCTCTACCGAAGCTTATGCACAGTTGCAATTCAAGAGCTTTGGATCATCCTTCAGAATTTACAAATGCAACAAACAAATGATGTTTGATCATACATTTGAGTCTCAACCCTTCTCTTCCCGAAAGGTTTATAAGTATCTTTTGGGTCATTGTTCTAAACACAGGGTTTAAGGATGGTTATGGAGATCGGCCTGTTAGAACAAAAGAAAGTTCTTTTTTCTAGCTTATTCTGAAAGATAGGCTGAGCATTAGATCCCTTCTTAGATGGCAATAATATATGCATCTTCTGGATTACAATTGTGCTTTTTGTATGCTGAACACCATGGAAGATCTTCTTCATCTCCTTTTTCATTGTTCTTTTGCCCACGTCTGCTGGTTCACTCTAAATGTCTTGTTGGCCAACTCAATGATTTTCTAGTTGTCTTGGACATCATCAAAATGCAAATAAATCGACCTTTCTTTGTGGAAGTAGTCATTACGATGTGTTGGGGCATATGGATTATGCGCAAGTACATAATTTTCAAGAATATTTCTCACTCAGTCTAAACATGCAAGTCTGTCTTTGAGAGACCGTTTATTCTAGTTATCCTAAGAGCAAAAACAACACTACACCCTTCAATACATTTATGACTAGATGGCTTTAATTTTAACTATTTTTTTTTGACCTTTTTTGTATCTTGATTTGACCCTTTGATTCTATCTTTCATTTTTTAATAAAATTCTAGTAGGGATTGAAACACTCCTGTTTCATCAAGAAAAAAGATGCTAGAGGCACTATGGCTGGTGCCTGGCAGAGAATGCCAAGAGTCTGAGAGACCATCATCAAGCTAAAAGAGTACTTGTGTGTTGTATATGTAACAACTGGAATAGTTCAGTGGAGGGGAAAGACGCGATAACAAATGCCAAATGTTGATGGGCTTTGGGCTGCAAACATGAGTGAACAATTCAATTATGGGGGTGCAGTACGTTAGGCCGTCGGGGTTCACAAAAGGCTGAGAAACTAGGTAACGCCTGAAAATAAGAATTCTAGAGGTGTGGCTGCACCCACATGGTGCTACTCAGCGACACCCCTAAGAACGTGTCATTCGCCAATATAACCATGACGGGCTAAGAAGGTTTGGGGTCCAAGTCAGGCCAATCGGGCCCAATGTAAACAGTACCCACCATTACTGTAGGGCATGTACTGTAACACGTTGCAAAACCCATCTAGGTTTAGCATTAGGAAGAGTCCAGAAACTAGGATTACTTATGAGTCAAGTCAAGTCAGGTCGAGTCCTCCCTATAAATATAAAGAGAGATGTCTCCTTTCAAAAAAAATCAAGAATAATTGGAGGGTAAAATCCATCTCCTCTCTCCCTCTCCGCTCCCTACGCCGCCACCTCTCTCCTCCCTCGCTGCCCCATGTGCCTGCTTCCGCAGCAGCTGCAGCCACTGCTGCCGTACTATCACCGCAGCCCATGCAGCCTGCTGCCCACCACCGGCTTCCTGCCCCTAGCTGCTGCACTGGCCACCATTAGATACGTGGGCCACAACCCTTCCTCTCTCTAGGCATGACCAACCCTAGGGCTGTCGTTCCTCCACTCAGGGGCGGATGCATAGTAGGTGCATGGGGGTACAGGTATACACCCAAATTTTTTGGAAAAACATCAAGTGTGTGTGTGTATATATATATCTATATCTCCTTTAATTACCGTATATATGTATAATACATTGTTAAATACAATTGCTATTCTGCGCGGCCATATATATACAACAGATGTAACACTCTACCTTTGTTTTTTCAATCTAGTTCTCTACCAAACTTGTTGAGACAAAGAAGCACAATCGCTTTAAACTTGTTTATTTGTTGCTAAAATTGGTCCTCATCCTTCCTATGGCTACTACAAGTGTTAACATAATATTTTCAGCAATGAACTATGTGAAGACCAAGTTTAAAAATAAAATAGGTGATCAATATTATTTGAATGATTGTTTGGTCACATTTTCTGCGCATATATTTTTCTGATGTGTAAACGACAAAGATGTCATTTTACGCTTTTAAGACATGGCACAATGCCGTGTGAATCTTTAGTTTTTATCTACTAAATTTATAAGATTTATTTGAAACATGTAACTTGTTGCATCCAATATAATCAAAACTATTTTATCATTATTTAGTGACTGAATTATATCATATCATTGTTGATATATCATTTTGGTATGTACCTCTATGATTGAAATCCTAGATCCGTTACTGCCTCCCCTCTACTCCCCCCAATTCCTCCTCTAAATCAAGGGGAAGACACCCCTATCAGGCTTATTATAGAACAACAATCACGCTGCTTATCACCGCCACGACCATGTGCTACGTCGGTATCAATGTCGGCTAGCCGGGCAAGTTCGGGCGGCGGATGGGATGGACGTGTTGTCTGTGTGCCCGACGAAGCGTCGACGCTCGACGCTCGCCCCTACTATTAGGTTCATAAATTTATAAATTATATGTTGTTTTTTCTGTAATCAGATGATGATGTCTGATGAAATTGGGATCGATAATATTTGAGTTTTACCTAGTCAACCTATATTGCACCAAAGAGGAAGGCAATCAATGCTTTGTCAACTACTCTCAAGGGGAAGATATCCAAGTGTGAATCGGGGGAGAACATAAGTTTGGATCCAACCCCATGTTCATATACAAGCGTGAGGCGTTGCCTATTGGCCGTAGACCGGGTTGGCCAAAAAGGCAGAGGCATACATCGTGTTGCCCCCAGCTCAAGGGAGAAGCAAACGTGGTTAGTCCCGTAGTAGTGCATCCAACTCGAGATGAACTCAAATAGTCCATTCGTCATAAACTAGTATTGGGATTGATGTTTACAATGATCTGAATTAGATAGAACAATGGCCATGCGAGATATAATCTACATTGTACCCATGCACGTGTTGGTATAAGGTAATCTAGCTATTTCAAATTGGTATCGAAACATGAGATTAACAACTCGCAATATGTATTAGAATTATACTCCATATTCATCACCGTTGTATGCGAGTCCTAACTCGTATGAATCATGAGTCCGAGTCACGTGAGAGACACGAATAGAAGTCTTCCTTATCCGGGTAGTTAGAGGGAGGGCTAGGTGAAAAAAATAGGTAAAGAGAAATTTTGTCTCTTTAATATTAGGTGTAGATATTGAAAATAATTTAAATAAATTATTATATAATATGATGTTCTTAAATATACATATGCACATATGTGTCGAAATAGAGAAAATTAAGAATAGGGGCTTTGTTTTTGGGGGCTTCTAGTGGAGCTTAGTTCAGAAAACAGGACACCCAAAAGTTGGGGGAGCACCCAAATTTAAAGTTACTCTGAATGCGCATATAAAAAGTTTAAAAGGAATGAAAGAAAAGTTAAGAAATAATTAAGGGCTGTGAAGGATCCTTGTTTGGTTTTGGTAATTGAGTGAAAATCTAGGTGGATTAATTGTACTTATATGAGATATGCAGAGAATTAGTCCACAGGTACATGTGTGTGAGCAACTAGGCCATGGAGGTGGAAATGGTGTAACTTGTTACAAAGCTCACACATATGAAGATGGAGGAGCTTAAAGCATGATACATGACATAGAGTCATGTGGCTATAGGTAAAGATCGAGACAAAACTTGGCTTGATGGACCGATCATGATGGTGAAGGGCAAGTTGGAGGCTTTGAAGCCGTTAATACCGAATGTCCGGAGGCTTGAGCAAAGACTTGACACATGGTGAAAAGAAAGTGAGGTCGAGATCGATGGACCAAAGGCCACGTGATGATATGAAGTGGATCATATTATTCATGTGGGTGTTGGTGCATGTGTTGCAACAACATCGATGAAGATGGAGTAGAAAGCGCAAGACAAAGGTATAACCTAGGGTGTTTCTATTTCACCAGTCATAGGTGTGTAGAGAAGATGACGACCAGGTTTAGGATAGATGGCCGTACTATCAAGAGGGACAAACTTGTTTGCATATCTGTCATCTAGTGCCACTTGAGCGATCTATCTTTATATTGTGTTGCTAGGATCGAGTGGTGAGGTTAGGAGTGAAAAACCCTTTGAAACATATTTGTCAAAACACTAACACACTTGGCACAAGTTGGTGATCACTTGGTGATGTTGCCACATTTGCAAAAAGGATGGAGAAGAAGTGTGGAGAAAGGTCCCTTAGCCTCTCTCCCTCATACCGAGCTTGTGAGGCAGGATTCAGAGGTTTTTAGAGCTGTCAAGCGTGAGCGGACGCTGGTCCTGGAGGGACCAGATGTGTCCGGTGTGAAGCCTTGACTGGTGTAGCTCTGTGAGCGACCGAACAACGCCGGCGATGGGACGCCCAAATTACCGCATCTGGTCTGTGCGTGTTGGCCTGGTGCTGGGCGAGTAGAGGGACCGAACGCTGATATAGTCCGATCAGTGCTGACTGGACGCGTCCGGTCACGAAAATAGCTCTCGAGAGCTCTTTGGTCTGTCATTGGACGCCCTGTGTTGCGCGTCCGGTCAGTGGACCAAACGCGTCTAGTCAAGTTGTTGCGCACACGAGTGAGTTTGTTGTTGCATGCCAATGGCTACATTCAAGGGCAGTTGACACGTGGCATCGCGGGAGTGATTGGACGCTGCAGGCCCCCGAGCTGAGCGTCCGGTCAGCTCTATTGGCTGGTTTTGTGGGCAACAGCTCTTTAGCTCTTGGGGCTATAAGTAGTTGTCTTGGCCGGAGTGGCTGGCTGTTGAGCGACTTGGGAACTTTGTGTCCTTACTTGGTGGTGCTTGAGAGTCCTATAACTCACTAGAGCTTATAGTGATTGCATCCAAGAGTGAGTTAGTGATTGCTAGTGCATTGCATTGAGAGATTACAAGGTGTGGCACTAGGTGATCGAGTTGCAAGGCGGTGGTGTTTATTACTCTCGAAGACTTGTGGGCATCGTATAGCATGCTCAGAGATTAAATGGTGCTCTGATTGTGGTGATATTGTGAGGAGGCTTATGCTCACCCCACGGGAGATCGCAAAGAGCAACTCTAGTAAAAGAGAGACATGAAAAGCGACAAGTGGTTCGGTGTGGTCAAGTGCTAGAGCTCGTGGTGCGCACTCCGGCAAGAGAGCATGACTAGTGGGTCACTGCTAGCAGGAGGACCGATGACAACCTTGAAGCTTGTCTCAACGGGGACTAGCTTGGTGGCAGCTAAGTGAACCTTGGTGAAAAATTGACGTGTCAACATTGTCTACTCTTCTCGTCGGTTTGCAAAGTTCCCGATCACTAGCTTGTCATTATTTGTTCATACTTATGTTAATGAGTAGTGTTGCTCCTGAGTAGCTAGTTTACTTGTGCAGCTTGCTAGTTACCTTCTTATTAGCTTGTGTAGCTTAGAAGTTGTGGTGACGGCTTGTGTAGCCTTGCTAGTCACTTTGCTTAGTTTGTGTGTAGCTAAGTAATTGAACTCACTAGTTAGGGTTGTTTAGCCATGCTAGTAAGAACTACTAGTGTGCTTAGGCTTTGTGCGCTTTGCTCACTAGTATGTGTAGGTGCTCTCCGGTTTGATTGAGTATTAGTTGCTTAGGTTTGTGTGAGCTTACAAACTAGAATTATGTAGGTAAGCTCTACCTAGCCTAGCACCTTAGTGGCTCGATTAGGATCTCTTTTTAAGGTGCTTGAGTACTTTAGATAGAGGGGTGTAGTCTTGGCTTAACTGATAGTTTTAATTCCGTAATTACTTCAGTCTTCCACTGCGATTAGTCTTTAGAAAGCACTATTCACCTCCTCTAGTCCACCATCTCGACCCTACAGGCTGTTATATGGAAAGAAAATCGCATGTGCACACTTAATGGCCAAGGCCCATGTGGCATGTTGTCGTCGCTGCCATATGGTTAGATTAGTTAGATTGATTGCGGGTTATGTCCCCAGACTACAAATACAAGGAGATTTGTATCCATTCAATCTTAAACAAGTTAAGGGTTAAACCCTTATTTCTTTTCTTCCTCTCTTCTCTTCTCATATCTCATATCTTCTCTTCTTCTTCTCCTCGCCATCGTCGATTTCCCCAACGCTACCGCCCCTTGCCTCTATGCTGTCGCCGATCACCGCTACCTCCACAGCCAGCGTCGCCCGCTTGCCTGCCCTTGTGCCGCCATAGCCAACGCGCCTCAGCCACCACCGCAACTGCCGCTGTAGACCAAGCCGTCTTCTACGTCGCGATCTATGCCATCATCTTCACCACCCACATCGTCAATCACCGATCTGCGGTCATCCCGATCTAGATCGGCCGTTGATCTATCTCATAGAACCCTAATTTCCTCTCATCAAATTCCCGAGGAGATTAGGTCCGTGACAAGATGGTGTTGATTGCGTCCTTGATCAAGTGGATTAAACCGAGAGGGGGGAGAAAACCGAAGAGAAAAATTGCGCTGGGGGAAGCATGCGTGGAGCGATGGGGTAAATTGAGGCTAGGTTAAGGGATGATAGGAAGAACCATGGTCAGCCTCTGAGGGGGGTTGTGAGCCTTGATTTTAATGTTGTTATATATTTTCATTGGTACAAATTATGGTACACAAAGGTTGAACTATGTTAGTGGGAACAAACTTAGGGTGTACCTGCCTTCGTTTTGATTTGAGTGTTTCTTTAGTGTAGTTTTAGATCATGTAGTGATCAATGAATTTACACTGACATACTCCCTCCATCCCCAAATGGATGACATTTTTTCTCCCCAAAAAATGACTACCGACAATTTTAATAAATAATAAGTATCATTGTTTAGTATCATAATCAATACCATCGAAAAGATCTTTAGATCTAGTTTTTTAATAAATTTATTTGGAGATATAAATATTGCATCTATTTTCAACAATTCGAGTCAAACTTGTGGTGCGAATATCTAAAACTATCGTTCTAAAATTTGCATATACAGGTGAGTTGCTATATTTCAGGTGTGTGTTTTTTAGATTTTTTTTTGGCCAACAATCTTAAGCAATTAACTAGTACAATTAAACTAAGAGCTCACAAAGAAAAAAATCATAAATTTTTCAATATCCAAACAATGACAAAAGCGCATATTGCCTGAACAACAAGAAAAACAAAATCAGACACCTAGAATATTGAAGAAATTTGGTGCAATTATTTCAGATATTAGGTGGTTTGAGGACATAACAATTGCAACGGGGTAGCCTTGTCCCGGTCTTACGCGACAATAGTGCAAGATCTGTGACGCTGTCTAAAAAAAGTCCCCTAACCTAGGGTTTCTCTGTCCTCTGGCGACGCCGCCAGAGTCACCAAAATATCACGGCGAGTGCGACGTGATCCCGGCAATAAACACCATCGCGAGTGCAGCCTCTCCTTGGCGAGCCTGGGAGACTGGGAGGGTCGTGCATGGCGGACAAAGAAGCGAAGGAAAAGGGGAAGGGAGAGGAGATGTCTGATGAGGGGGGATGTCGAGTTTGGAGAAGCATCTGGAGGGCATGAAGTTGCAGGGGGAGGAAGAAGAAGATCTTGATCTCTCGGGAGAACTAGAGGAACTTGTGAAGGAGGTCCGGTGGATAGCCCTTTTTAGGGTTCATACTACAAAACCCTTCAGCCATGCAGCTCTGTTCAATGCACTGCGGAACGCGTGGGCGGCGGCGAAAGAGGTGACGTTCAAGGCGCTAGAACCGAACTTGTTCATGGTCCAGTTGCACTGTCTCGGGGACTGGACGAGAGTTATGGAGGGAAGGCCATGGTTGTTCAGAGGGGCAGCTATTGTGATGGAGGAGTATGATGGTTATTCGAACGTGAAGGCATACAAGCTAGACAGGATTCCAATCTGGTCTAGAATCCAAGGGGTCCCGGAATTGCTAATGAAGAAGAAGGCCTTGGGCCGAGAAGGTAGCAGCGAAGGTTGGGGAGATAATCACGGTTGTGGTGAATGAAGGGAAGATTAACTCGACAATCGTTCTGCGTGCTAGAGTGTGGATTGATCCGAGGAAGCCTCTAGTGCGGGTGGTGGTGGTGCCGATCACACCGAAGGAGAGAATGATGTGCTTGGTGCGGTATGAGAGGCTTCCTAGCTTTTGTTTCTTACGTGGATGCATAGGGCATGAGGTAACTGAATGTGGAGACGGTGTCCACCAAAGGGAATGTTGTGAATGGGGGGGACTGGCCGAGAGTTCCTTTTATGGCGACAATTATAAGGGATGACCGGGGGTGGACGAGGTAGAGGCGCGGGAAGAGGTCGAGGAAGGGGTGCTGGCCGTGGAACCCGGTCGATGATGAATCGATGATGATGAGCTCCCGACATATGATGCAGGAGCTGATGTTGAACCATCCAATAAGGGGGATGGAGGGTATCACAATACCAAAAGCGGGATGGATACGAATATGCTGGAGTATCAAACACAGATTAATGATGCTCTAAGTCCGTTGGCAGAGAAAGAAAAGAAGAGACCAAGAAGGAGTGGAAGTAGTGTGGAGGAGGAACAAACAAACCAAAATGCAAAATCGGCGCTCTCCTTCGAGGAGAGTGACCGGGCACAATGAAACTCTTAGCTTGGAACTGCAGGAGGCTCTTGAGTTCCCGTGCAGTTTGAGCGCTTCTGGAAGTCCGGAAGCGTATAAACCCAGATGTGTGCTTCCTGTCTGAGACACATCTGAATAATGCAAAGGCGGATGCTGTGAGAAGGAAGGCGGGCTTTGACAAAATGATAGTCCATGAAAGCGATGGGAGGAGTGGTGGTTTGCTGCTAATGTGGAAGGATGAGATCAACGTCCGGTTGCAAGGAATTACAAAGAATTATATTGATGTAATTATAGAGGAGGAGGGAGGATGGAGGTTTACTGGAATTTATGGTGAACCAGAATGGAGTAATAAAGCAAGAACATGGGAGGCAATACGGTCAATTAAACAAGATTTGAGGGCCCCGTGGCTTCTCATGGGGGACTTCAATGAGATCTTGTATAATTCTGAGAAGGAAGGAGGTAGGCCGAGAACCCAAAGGCAATTACAGGCATTCCATGATGTGTTGTCTGAATGCGAACTGAATGATATGGGGTTTAAAGGCGATATATATACATGGCAAAGGGGTCTGATCAGAGAGAGGCTGGACAGGTCTGTTGCTAATATACAGTGGGCGAACTTGTTTCCCCATGCAGCACTGATTAACAGTGAGATGACACGTTCGGACCACCGGCCAATCGTAATGGATACATTGTACCTAGCACCGACTCAAGGGGGGAGGAGCAAGAAAAGATTTGAAGCACGCTGGCTGCAAGAAGACACAGTTGAAGAGATGATTAAGGCTGCATGGGCTAGAGCGAAAGCCTGGGGGGAAGGACCATCTTTTTCAGAAAAAGTAAACGATGTTCATGAAGAATTGCATAAATGGGATAAGGATGTTCTAAAGAAGCCGGAAAAAAGGATGAATGATCTAAAGAAGGAGTTAGAGAGATTAAGGAGGGGGCCAATGACTGATGCTAACACTGAATCACAGAAGGAGATCATGGTTCGTCTTGAGCTCATGCTTGAACAAGAAGAGATTTATTGGCTGCAGCGAGCCAGGGCTAATTGGCTCAAGAAGGGAGATAGAAACACTAGCTTCTTCCATAATTTTGCTACAAAAAGGAGAAAGAAGAATACCATCAAGGGTCTGATGGACAGTAATGGCGTGTTGCAGGAAAATGGGGAGGTAATGTGCAATATTGTACAGATGTATTTCCAGAACTTATTCACGTCAGAGGTGGTCGATCTGGACCAGCACATCTTGGCCGATGTACAACGCAGTGTTACTTCAGATATGAACGTGGGGCTCACAAACCCGTTTTCAGCTGAGGAGGTTAAGAAAGCTCTATTCCAGATTGGAGATTTGAAAGCTCCAGGACCGGATGGTATGCATGCGGTTTTTTACAAGAAATTCTGGGAATTGTTAGGGGATGATCTGGTAAAGGAGGTTTTGGAGGCAATAAATATGGTAAAAATACCTGAAGGATGGAATGATATTGCTATTGTTCTAATCCCAAAGGTAAATAGTCCAAACATGGTTTCACAGTTCAGGCCAATTAGTCTATGCAATGTTGTATATAAAGTTATATCAAAAATGCTGGCAAATAGGCTCAGATCTATTTTACCAGAGGTCATTAGTGATAATCAGAGTGCATTCGTGCCCGGAAGGCTCATTACTGATAACATTCTGCTGGCTTATGAAAGCATTTATACTATTAAGAAGAAAAAAGGAAAGAAGGGGCTGTGTGCAGTGAAATTAGATATGCACAAGGCATATGATCGAGTTGAGTGGGTTTTTCTTGAAAGAATTATGCTAAAAATGGGCTTCGCGCAGAGATGGGTGGACCTTATCATGTCCTGTGTGAAGTCAGTTAAGTATAAGGTCCGAATAAATTCTATGGAGACTGAAACTTTTATACCAACTAGGGGATTGAGGCAAGGGGATCCCTTATCACCCTACCTCTTTCTATTGGTGGCGGAAGGCTTGTCAAGTCTACTAAAGGGAGCTGAAAGTAGAGGAGAGATACGGGGAGTCAAAGTATGCAGGGAGGCACCTGTGATATCACACCTATTATTTGCAGATGACTCACTGATCTTAATGGAAGCTAGCAGGGAGCAGGCAGTAAATCTGAGGAGTCTGCTAGACCGATATTGTACAAATTCTGGACAAAAAGTGAGTGATGAAAAGTGCAGCGTGTTCTTTAGTGAAAATACAGAGGTCACAGTGAAGGCAGAGGTATGTGAAGCTCTGAATATTGTCACAGAATCCTTGAATGATAAGTACTTAGGGCTGCCGGCTTTGGTAGGGATAGACCGAAGTGACTGTTTCCAGCACCTAATTGATAGAGTTCGATCAAAAACCAAAGGGTGGAAAGAGAAGCTGCTAAGCATGGGGGGTAAGGAAATCCTAATTAAATCCATTGCTCAAGCCGTTCCTGTTTTTGCGATGATGGTGTTCAAAATCCCAAAAAACATTTGCAAAGGGATGACAGATGCCATATCACAATTCTGGTGGGGTAATGACGATGATCATAAAAGGATTCATTGGAAAGCTTGGTGGAAGATGTGTACTCCAAAGAAAAGAGGAGGCATGGGTTTCAGAGACCTGGAGAGTTTTAATAGAGCTCTGCTAGCTAAGCAAGTATGGAGACTCTTACTCGAACCAGAGTCGTTATGTGCGAGAGTTCTACGAGCAAGATATTATCCAGATGGTAGATTGCTGCAGGCAAGGCAGAAAAGTGGAAGTTCATATACGTGGCAAAGCATTCTAGCAGGCTTAGAATGTTTTAAAAAAGGATACATATGGCGAGTTGGGGATGGATCACAAATTAACATTTGGGAAGATAGTTGGATCCCTGCAAGTCACAATCTGAAGGTGTTAACTCCAAGAGGACACAATCTGGTCACCACAGTTGATGAGCTCATTAACCCAATCACTGGAGGATGGGATGAACAACTGATAAAGGATATGTTCTGGGATGTGGATGTAAACAGAATTCTGCAAATTCCTCTGGCTCATGGACGAGAGGATGCAGTAGCTTGGCATCACAACAGGAATGGGTACTTTTCAGTGGGATCGGCTTATCACATTCAGTGGCTACATAAGTTTGGCGCAACCAGGGTGATCCAACAAGCAGGGGGGGCTGGAGAAGAGAAGGTCTGGTCCAATTTGTGGAAACTGAACATCCCTGCGAAAATCAAAATTTTTGGGTGGAGAGTGCTACATGGTTTGCTGCCTTGTCGGGGCATTTTAGCAAACAGGCATATTGGAGATGTTAGCAGTTGTCCAGTCTGCCATGAAGGATGTGAAGATATTAAACATGTGGTTTTTTCGTGCAGTCGAGCAAGGGAGGTATGGAGATCATTGGGAGTGACAGATGAAATAGAGAGGCTTATTAGAACTGACCGATCAGGTTCAGTGTTGGTTGCAGACATTATCAGAGTGCCAAAACAGGTTCAGCACCTGAACCAGGTTGGCTTAGCGGAATTAATTCTAACTGGTGGATGGTACTTATGGTGGGAACGCAGGAAACTGGTTCATGGTGAGCCTGTTCAAAATCCGACAAGATCGGGCTTATCAATAGCAACACTGACAACAAACTATCTGAAGGCAGGGAAAAAGGCAACCAAAGCAAGGGTGGGCTGGAGAAAACCACCTGAAGACATTTTATTACTGAATGTTGACGCGAGCTACAATCTAGAGCGAAGTACAGGGAGCTCAGGGGCTGTGATAAGGGATCATTGCGGCGCCTTCATAGCTGCTGCTGCGAACTATTATGAACATATGTTAGATGCTCCGATGGCTGAAGCAATGGCCCTCAGGGATGGGATGGTGTTAGCACAACAGCTGGGATGCAGCCGGTTGTTGATACATTCAGACTGTTCAGAAGTGGTGGAATTGATGAAGCAAGGAGGATCTCCAGCAACAGCAAGTGCTCCGGTGTATGACGAATGTATCAATCTATGGCAAGAGTTTGCATCAATTTCAATTGCTCATTGTAATCGAGAAGTAAACATAGTAGCTCATGAGATAGCCAAATTAGCAATGACTTCGAAACTATCATGTAATTGGGTCGATGAACCCCCTAGGAATATCCTAGGAGCTCTGGTAAACGATGTAACCATGTTCGAAGATCAATAAAGGGCGCCGAATGGCTTCAAAAAAAAAAAAATAGTGCAAGATCTGTGGCGCGCAGCCACCGCACTCGTGTCCCTTAGGAAACAGCATCCTCAGCTCCACCAAAACCTCAAGCTCACCTGCACGTAGCTGCGACGCCATGGTACGGCGCAGCTTATCGGTCAGCATGGCGTCGGCGTATGACAATGCAACCTTCACCTCGGTCGACGCCCGCTTATCAACACACAGCTCTCCAACGACGGCCCAACCAAGGATCTTGCCAGCATAAGACACCGTGACGGTGGCGTTCTTCCTGCACATGTTCGTGTGCATGCCGTTGTCGATGCGGAGGGTAAGGTCGCTGATCACCGGGCCGCCGATCGTCAGCGGATCGATGCTACCGCCGGCGTCGTTCACGGTTACAGAGAAGCCGAGAGGTGTGTCGCCAGCAGCTCTTGATGATGAGTCGGTCCACCGTGTTATGGCTCCAAAAAACATAACAGCGCAGCAGCAAACGCAAACGAGGTAGATGAAATCTCGCCTTGTGTATTCAGCAGGCGTGTCGTCGTGGTCGTCGTTCCCCGTGGGCGCTGGCATCACGGTTAGTTGGCTAGTTTCTGCAGGCCACCAGAGATTTCTGTATCTGGACCAGCCGTTTGTGGCGTTGTGTGCGACTATATATAAGGGGAACGATCGAGGACATTGTTCCACACGGACTTGGATTTTGGATACGAGTACGGGAAACACCCTTATAATCCGACTTTGGTTTCTATCGTGATTCGTTTTACGATATAAATGCCGCGCGTCCGATGGAACGGACGCTCGCCTGCAAACATTTCCGTCGGACTATTGGACATTAATATTTCGTATTTTAATAATAACTCCATTCTAAATTATAGTTTGTTTAATTTTTTTGACCTCAAATTTGATCGCTCGTCTTATTTAAAAAAATTATGCAAAATATTATATCTTTTATTGTGGCTTGTTTTGTTAATAAAAGTTCTATAAGAATGATTTAAATTTAACTGATTTTATATAAATTTTTTGAATAAAATGCGCGGCCAAACTTGGAATTAAAAAAGTTAAATGAATTATAATCTAGAACAGAGGGAGTAATAACTAAACGCTTGGCGGAATAATATTTGAATGAGACTGGACTCTTATATGGAGACTTTGTTTTATGCATGAGAAAACCAACCGTCCTATATATATACTAGTGAACATGCACGTGCGACACACGCACGTGTTTATTTAGATAATTTCATTCGTAAAGTAGAAATTGTATTAAAAATTTCATTTGTAAAGGAGAAATTATAGTCAATCAAGATTATATTTCTATTTAATTGCTCTCCTCCATATTATACTAAATACTGAACAAAATCCAGTATTGTTCAGTACTTGCATGTCAGTATTACTCAATATTCTATAGTACTGACGCATCATTATTTTCTAGTCAGTATTTGTCAATATTAGCTACTGGGTGTAGACTTAAAATAGCACTATCGTATTAATTTATTAATATTTTTCTTAATTACTGAAAGCTCATAAAACCATATTAATCCTTTGATATTTTACTGGAAATTCTAATAGTGGTAAAAACACCAAAGCCTATATCAAATACAACTGAAATAAGATTGATGATTTCCAGTAATTCACCGTTGAATCAATTGGCCACTAAAGAACCAGTTCACCATTAAACACTACATGAAAAATATCAAGTATATCATCTTACATATAAAACCTAAAGCCCCTAAATTGGAGAACAATAATTTTTCTGCAAAACAGCTCTAGAATCAGCATCCCCTGTCTAGGGTTGAATGTGAAGTTTCAGAAAAACACACATAGCATTGATCTCGATCTCCTCACGACACATGAAAAGATGATTCTCAAAAGGGGATCTGGCCGGTTCTATTGGGAGTGGGGGTGGTCATGTCAATATCTTTAGTGATCAATGTGTAATCCATGCTTCAAAAATAACAAACCAAATATAAATATTAATTAATTGTCTAACTAAAGAAGTTACTTGGTCTTATCGGTTCTGTTGGGGGTGGCGTCATGTCAATATCTTTAGTGATCATTGTATAATCCATGCTTCAAAAATTAACAAACCAAAATAACTATTAATTAGTTATCTAACAAATCAAGTAGAGAAGTGTGAGGTCTTACCTAATTTGATCAGTTCTGTCTAGAGACAACATCATGTCAATATCTTTAGTACAAACCTAACTATCCATATATCCATTGCAATGCAGGCTTGGTTAGTCCTGCTTTAATTTCTTGCCATTGAGAGATGACCATGGTCTTGTTAAACAAAGCTCTAATCTAGGAGATAAAGCTCAAGGTTGTAACAATATATATCACAAATGCAATAAAGTCACCTAGCCTTAGTTTCCAGAAAGTGACATGATCCTCTTTGTAACAGATATATTATAATTTCCAAATTGTTACATCTTTGAACTGTTGTGACTATATTAGGTGAAGCAGTTGCATAAGCAGCAACAAAATGCAGTGGCACGACGTATGGTTAGGGCGTAGCAACAAAATTAAAAAAAATGACAACTGTTTTGCATGTCCTTCTAGGAGCCATCACAGACACCAACCAACGGACACCGGTAAGAGCTAAGATTGAACCAACTTTCATGAGTTCTCCAAGTTCAGAGACGACTTGACACTAACCTTCAACTGCAAGTTGCACTGTGAAGCAGCACCAAAACCCATCCTTCCACCAGGGAAGGTAATGATCTCCAAAGAACAAATGAGGCTTCTCGCGGTTGCGGATGCGCCCGTGGTTCGCCGTGAGGGTGAGCGGAAAGAATTCGGCAACTACAACTCATAGTGTCTGGACTGGGCGTCGGTGGTGAAACCCTAGAGGCCGATGTAGAGCTTCTCGGCGGTGTGTGCGCCCCGCTGGCGACGAGCAGCAGTGGCGCCATGCGCCCCCGTGCACCCTTGATCGACGATGGTGGTTGTCGCCTGTTCGTCGGCGGCCCGAGACTGGCAGTGATAGCATAGCCAGGATTTGTAGCGATGGTGGTCCGTATGTCGGTACACAAGTATATAAATTACAAAGCACAACAAAGAAAAAAACACGTATAGAGCTCATACAATATATGAGTATATATAGCTTTCTTAACATAGAATTGAAATATTACATACCCGTAATAGTTTTTTTCTTTTTCTAATGGCCACCGAAGGAGATGGAGAAGTATCACCACTCGTCTTCATAGTTCAATTGCTTGCAAGAGAATAAATATTGTTTCAATTTATCATTCCAATAATCAATTGACATAGAAAAAATATATCCAACAATTAAAATTAAATAATCCAATTCGACCATGTATTCCATCCACTGATATAATCTAATGACACGGAATAAAATGTGGTTTTGGGCACCTTGTGGCTTGCGGCTCTCTCCTGATGGTGGATGGATCGCTGTTGGTGATCACCGGCTGGTGCGTTCTGCTCGAGTTAGGGCTTGTAGCTTTAGGGAGAGATTGGAGAGAAAAAAAAAAAACATAACTAAACGGGATGCTATTTGGATGAGGATTTTGAGATGACGGACTCGCAGAGTACTCACTGTACTGCTGCTCATCGTCCAACGCCTGCCGCCGGCCCCGCCGCCGCCACTATCGTTTCCTATATCGTATTTGTATTTACAACACAACAAGGGGAATAGGAAGCGCCTAGCGCAGGCATAGAACGGGTGCACGGCTTGTAGGTAGAAGGTTTGCGAATTTTTTTAAAAGAAAGATGGGCGGAAAGTTGGGTACGCGTGGGTGGGTAAGGAATTGCTGGTGAAACAAATTATAAGAAAACACTACATGTAAGAGAGAAATACGTGTAAACGTTTACAAGTTTACAAATCGGGCCCATCTGTCAGAACACGGTGGATGATTTAGACACGTTAGATCTAATCTTAATGTAGATCTAACGAATAAAAATTAAGGTGGATAAGAGAGATCGGGGTGAGAGCATATTTTCAATTCATTCGCTCTTTTATAGTATACATAAAAGGGGTAATGGTTGATTGACAACACATAACTAAATCTAGACAATCTTGATTGCTTCAATGATGGCATCGGTTGTCAGGTCGGCTAGAGTAGTCCATAGGTACCGCACGTCCTGCGAGGTCCCTCCAAGACACGTGTAATGTTTTGGATATCAAGAGACCTCATTGGTTGTCTTGCTTTTTATGCTTTCGGCGAGGCTCCTCCGTGAACGTCTGCGTCGCATTTGTCGTTAGGGGCGCACGATGACATGTTCTCGTGCGAACATATTCTTGGCGACTTTGATCGTAACAATTGTACAGACGAATTTTTCATAACCAGTTGCCAAATTGATTTGCTATAACACGCTACCGCTGCTATATCAGGTCACGCAATGGCCGATTGCATCTGCGCAGTACTGTTGGTGTCATTCAAATCAATTTTGAGTTGGAGCCCTATTGCTGCAGGATTATGACTAGATCATAGTTGAGGCCAAAGCTATTTGTCTATGCAAGCTTCTCTACGCTGCTGTACTGCACAGACCAAGCTCTCCCAGGAAATCGACTTATGCAGTCCCGTTCTGTACCGAGGCTGAACATCTAAAAAGAGGAGAATGTTGTGCACCAGCAGCCAGCAAGCACCAGCACCAGCCATCCGAACAGTTCGGATGACTGGTGCTGATACTTGCTGGTGCACAGCATTCTCTTGCTTCTGGCAGGCCAATAAGCATTCTCGGCCGGATCTAGATTTTTTTTTTGTGTCAGGCTGAAAGTTGGTTGGAAGGGGGGCACAGAAAATTACACACATGGAGATGTACCAGGCTAAGCCGCTTATTTCTGTTGCTAGCAAGGAAAATAAATAAGGGTGGTGCTATAGCGTGTACGTGTAGGATTTAGAAAGTGTTTAGATACAGTGGCAAAATATATTGTCCGTGCCACATCGGATATCACGTGGGGCATCGAAAGTGGTTTTCTAATACTAATAAAAAACAAATTTCAATACAACAACAACAACAACAACAAAGCCTTTTGTCCCAAGCAAGTTGGGGTAGGCTAGAAGTGAAACCCAAAAGAGACACGAAATAGAGAAAAAAAAACAAATTTCAATAAATCATGAAATAATTTTTTTATACTAATTAATCCGTCGTTAGCACATGTTTATTGTAGCACCACATTGTCAAATGATGGACTAATTAGGCTTAAAAAATTCATCTCGTAAAATAATTGCAATCTATGTAATTATTTATTTAGCCTCTATTTATATGCATGTGTCCAAAGATTCAATGGCACCAGCGTTCGCTAGAGCTCCGGCGAGCTAAGGTGGTGGCCGCCCTCTTCCCCTCCCCCCACCACTGTTATCTTCTTCAGCTCCGGCGAACTCGTCCGCCGCCACCTTTTTTAGCTCCGGCGAGTCTCTCCCGCCCTAGACCTAGCCTGGCCACTACCCCCACCGCTAGAACCCCTAAACTGTCCACGACCATCTCGATCGCCTATCTTCCCTTCCTCACTCCCGGCCGTCCAGACAATCTATACCCCACTAAAGTTGGAGAAGAAGGGGGTGCTCACCGAAACCCTAGCTTGTTGGAGCTGGAGGAGCGGAGAGAGGAGAGAGAAGGAGGAGACCTACCTAGAGCAGATCCACCATCTATGGCCACTGCCGCCGGATCCGCCATAGCCGGCGCGGGCGTGGGGAGGCGGTGGGACGCCATCGGGAGGAGCTCGCCGTCGCGTGTCGCCATTGCCGGAGAGAGAGAGAGAGAGCGCCCGCGAGCGGGTGTGTGTGCCGAGCGGGTATCAGCGCACAAGTTTTATGTCCGCCTGACCTTCTATCAGAAAGTGGTGTGCTGCAGGTTGCAGTTAAAGATATTGAAGCTTCAATTGGTGTACAAACTGGCACAAGTGATCAGGATAGAGGTGGAAAATACCATCAGCACGGCTACAGAGTTAATGGCCGACATGTAAATGGTTCAGGCCCCAAGCGTGATGCATCCACATCAGTTACCATTACTCGGATTCCACAATATTTAAACGGTGGACAGCAATCAGCATTAATATAAATTGAAAGGAATCGATCAAAGGCGTACCAGTTCAGATATCCATGGTATTGGGGCTACACCAAAGGTGCTGAAGGTCAATAAAGTCAAGGGTTGCAGCAAAACACAAGATGAAAAAGCCGAAGCTTACCTTCGAAGAACTAACTTCTCGTTAAGTATCAAAAGAAGATAGATGCAAAGAATGCTAGCCAGTATAATAATTTCAAGCAGACAAAGTCGTATCCGAGACAAAAGTTTGATGGTCCAAATCAGCACCAGGGAAGTTTTCATACATCATCGCCGTTTCAATTGTATGACCACCGATGCATACGCCATGGGGCTATTCTCCTGGTATCCATATTGGGAATGCTCCAAAAAGATCCATGTTTGCTGAAAATCTCAACAAAGACCGTTTCAAAGGTTTCTTAAAAAAATAGACCGTTTCAAAGGAATCGATCTGATCAGAGAAAGCTCAAGCTTATTAAACAGATTGATCAAGTTAAGGAAGATGGAAGGAAGGGTGGCTAAGAATTCAGAATTATGTGAGCAAAGGAAATCACCGGCGGATAACAGAAGCTACTATCTTTGTTCATGGCAATGAAGAGATATCTGTTGATGATCAGCTGGTTTCAAAAGCAATCAAAATTACTGATCCAACAAGAGGAGCGAATGATACTATTGCTATTACTGTTGACCAAACAAGTGGAGGAAGAAAATTGGTGAAGCAAATAAAATTTGGGCACCAAATATGTTCTCGGCTATGTTTATATGCCAGTGTCGTACGGGGACACGGGAGCAAACAAAAAACTTAGAAGGGGAAAGAAAAAGACCGGCTCCCTTATATAGGACTAGAATATGGAACTTTTGAGAATGTGAAATGCTAGCACGCATAAGTCTCGTCATCAACTGCATTTTGCATAAAATTATCTAACCAAACTAGACAATCTTGAATAGTACTTTGCCCACAAAAGTCAAATGAAATGAATCGAAGTGAAGGTTTCAACCATCCTGAATCAGAGGCAAACATCCAAGCCATGCACACAAAAAATTGCAAGAACTTGAACCGTCTAAAATGGAACCAATGGAAAGACCTTCACTGACAAAAAATGTCCTCCCACACCCATGTAGTTGCAGCTTGCAACAGCAGAAACAAACAGGTCTACAAATCTTGTTTTAAACCAAAACATTCTTCCATCTCAAAACAAACAAATTACATGTGGAATGGTTTGGCATCATTTCCTTTCCTATACTAATCAAGGTACAAAACAGTGTCCAGAATGAACCAAGTTTGAACAATCCTCGAGCAGCCTCATCTGGATTGGCTCTACAAAATGACTGCATACCAATAGATGGGAGCAATTCCAGACCTGAATTCTGGACAGAATAAAGACATCAGCAGATGCTAAACATCATAGGTATGATTAGACATAACAAAGGAACACTCTTGTCAGTCGTCATCTTCATCAAAAGCATTGGCTAATCTAACTCATTGCATCAGGGGAAAAAAAATGAGATGTGCATTAGTGCACTGTCACAATGTAATGCAGCTTCTTGATGTAGTGAAGACAACTTGTGATGCATGATTCAAGCAGGAAGACATCAGATGTTACTGCTTGGACTTCTCTTTGTTTTGGTTCACCAGGCTTTGTACTTGGATGCTTTGTTTTTTCCCAATTCTCTTAATGAAATACATGCAATGCACATTCTTGAAACCTTATGGCTTGGACAACTTCTGTAGCTGATGTACCGTTAGTAAGAAGCATCTCTAATTTTTTGGTACATCCTCCTGTATATGGTTGCTCCTTCAAGCTCTGCATGGATTTCTCGCTCTGTCCGGATTCCCATTGGGTTGTCCAGAAGCCATCCTTCATGGTCACATTGAAGATCTTGATCGACATAATTAACATGTGCCAAAATACCAGAGTACCCATCAAACCTTTCTCTCATGTCTACAGCTACTTCCAGCACATCTGATTGTATGAAAACCTAGTATCAATACACTGAGATGTTAACTTCAAGAAATGAAAAACGTGTGCAGACATGATAGACACATGGGAGATCACAACAGCAAAAACTAAAATGATGTACATGATGAAAACTGGCCTCAGTTCAAAACTAAAATGTATGGCATGAATGCATTAGGTTATCTTGATTTAACTATCGCCGTGCAAATGCATATAGCCTGCAGGATTAGTATGAGAAGAGCAATGATTATTACAGCATTTGGAAGTAACTGGTTCATGCCTTTGAGATTAGAAAGGCAAAGCTTGAAATACAGAATTGTCATACCCGTCCGCCTAAACAGAGATTATTTGTGATTGAATCGACCAATGGTTGCTGCAGAACTCTTCTTTTGTGATGTCTCTTTTTGAAGTGTGGATCAGGACACTACAAAACCACAAAATAGACATCTGAAATCTCACTTCCATTTCCATAACATCAGGAAATAACAAAGCACTGAATCAGAATAGTTATCACTGAGCTGATGGATCAGGACACTACAAAACCACAAAATAGACATCTGAAATCTCACTTCCATTTCCATAACATCAGGAAATAACAAAGCACTGAATCAGAATAGTTATCACTGAGCTGATGGATATAACTGAAGGACTGATGAAGCACCCAGCTACACTCACCAGTATTGAAACAAGTGATAAGGGACCAGGGTATGATGATATGATTTTCTGGAAAGACACCGTTGCATTTGCAAACATAAAATAGCTGTGAAAGAGAATAATTTCAAGTGCTGCACTGATAAGAAAGAGCAAGTGCCAAATTTGGATGTCAGGCAACTTACACATTCATAAGCCCCAATTCATTCACCCAGAACTGTGCCCGCTCCACCAACTACAGAAACAGAACAAGTAGAACATCACCAAATTACAAATCTAACAATGCATCAGTACGGGATACAATTCAAAGGCTCCTACCTGAGGTACAAACCAAACCTAATTTGGAAGGCTCACATGGAAAACAAATGCAAATTTAAATGATTTGCTTGGACACTGATACAAGGTAAAATTCTCATGGCAGACTCTTTGGAGTTAAGGGGCCAGCCTCATCAAGATAATTGCATTCTGCTCAATGGACTGCTCGAGACTGGCGTACACTTATGCCTCTAATGCTGAAAGGTTTCAGCAGCCTGGAAATCTATGTAATGTGGAATCTCTGGAAAGAATGAAATTGAATGATCTTTGAGTATAGTTTCCAAACAGCAGAGCAACTGGCCTTGAAAGCAAAATAAGGCATTGACCAAAGGAGGGCATATGATTCTTTAGTTCATTTTCTTTGTTACGTGTTGTGAGGGCGCAGACTGTGTGATGTGTCATGGTTTTTTTTTTAAAAGAAAAATGATGTGTTATGCTTTGGGGGGACTTCTTGATGTTCGCAGTGCTTTGTTTCTAAAACTGTTTTGAACTCTTTTTTCTCTCTTAAACTGAAAGGCAGAGCTCCCCTGCCACTTGTACATTCAAAAAAAAAAAAAAAATCCAATCCAGAAACTAAACAAGCTGAAACCTTAAAACCAAATAAAACCTTTTGGCGGATTTCTAGCCCAAGGTAGTTCTGCCTCTTGCCAGAATTCTTCGCGTGCCAAATCAAGAACCTCCCACTCCCTGGACATCAAGATTCCCTGAGAACATCCTTCTACAAGCAACAAACTGTCACAAAACCGCATAAAAGTAGCACTTGCGCACCGCAGCCGATGTCGACCATGAGGGGAAGCAGGGGGTCGTCGAACACCTCCTTCCATTCTGGCGGCTCCGTGGGCTCCTACGTACCGCAAAACAGAGCACAAATTAGCGGAAAATACAAGTGCCTCTGCTCGCTTCGCAATCTTGAAAAAATGGGTGGGGAATTAGGAGTGCTTTACCGAGAAGGATGAGCTGAGCGGGTTCACGTGCTGCCGTATGCGCATATGATGGCCCCTCTGCGTGCAGAGATGGATGAGCGGTAAGATTGGTATAGCACCGGGGGTAGGGACGAAGAGAAGAAGGGTGGCGACAGACGTTGGGGTACAGAGGCCGGAGGTTGAGGTCGGCGTACTCCTTGTCCACGGCGTCGGGGCTCTGCGCAGCGGAACACCGGGCCCGGGACGAGGGAGGGCGGCGGACGGAGGGGAGGCGGAGGAGGCAGCAGCACAGGGGTAGCCGCAGCCGTCCAAGCCATGCTGCTCTAGGGTCTCTCGGCTGCTGCTGCTGCCGCCGCCGCCGCCGCGCCGAAAAGTGGATATTTGCCATACTCATGGGTTTCGTACATTTACCATTTTTAATGATGAGCAATTGGGCATTGGGCATAAAAAAACTGTCATATATATATATACACGTATAAATGTAAATTTCTGAGAAATGTCAATATTTGACATTGAACCATGCGCCTCACTTCTTTTAATACCTATAATCCACGTGTCTTCTAAATTTAACATTTCATCAAAAAAAAAAAACTTTGATTCGTGTGTTTTTCTCTCTGTTTTTCTCATATCTTATTTCCGATATCCTCTTTTTAGTTTTATACCTAATTCACATGTCATTCAAAATTTGACATTTTATCCGAGAATTCTTTCCATTCAGGTGTTTTTCTCTATTTTTCTTATCTTATATTTCCTGTATTTTTTTATTTTTGTGCCACTTTAGGTAAAATTGTTCTAGGACTTTATGTTTAGCAACACATGAGCCTTCTCGTCATTTATATTACTTTTACAAGCCGGAACACAACGGCCGCCATATATAGCCTACCCACGTTAGCAAAAAAGATTTATGTCGTTTGATGCATGTTTTACCGTTCAGATTTAGTTTCACCGTCCAGTAACTGTTGTTGTCTACGTGCTAGCTTCTGACTCGTGGATGGCAAAAATATCGCCTTCGCGAACAGCTCGCGTAGCCTCATCCACACCACCGTCTTCCTCGCCTCATCGGCTGCTCCTCCATCTCCATTGCTCCGCAGAAAGAAACGGCCGATCCCCCATTTTTTCGTCGCCGGCAATCAAGATTGGCTAGGACCAATGTGGGAGGCGCGCTGGCGTAGGCTGACCCGCTCGGGCCGCGCACTGGCGCGGGGCGGGGAGGCCCCGACGCGGACGGCCCCCGGAGCGGCAGCCCTAGCACGGGCTGCTCGCCCACGTCGGGCCCCTGCGACGGCACGCCGTTGCGGGCGACCTCTCTGGAGCGATAGCCCCCCAGCACGGTCGCATCCAGCGCCGCCGCCGACGACACGCTTGCTTGCCGGCCGTGCTCGCCGTGAGGAGCGAGCCCTGCTGTGCGCATCTGAAACTATCTTCTTCTCCTGTCATCTTTATCCACACCCCATCTCTCTCCCCTCTGTTTCTACTCTCCACTTGCTCCCTCTCTTCGTGCGGCGGCGCACCAGCGGACCGGCGCAAGCGGGGCGACAGCGCGCGCTGGCGGTGGCCACCCCCACGGCGGCGCACCGGCGCGGCCGCGGCCGGCCCCTCCTCCTCCACCCCGGCATGGGCGGGTCACGATGGTGGGCCCATGCAGGCCGGTGGCGACCTCGGGCGGCTGCTGCGCTGCCTGCTGTGCCGGTGCTCGTTCTGCTTGCCTCTCAAGCCCTGGTGAGTTCCCACATCCTCTTCTTCTCTTCCCTCTCCTTAGGCGTTGCAGCCCATCTCCTCCTGCGACCATTCGAAATTCGAGCGATAAACTGTGTTGGTTTGGGAAAGGGCAGAGATGAGATATAAGATTGCTGGGCTGGGGATTATACTGGATTTATGTACGAAATGTGTGCTATGTTTCTTGCTCTGTACTGCTACCTATGGACTGCCAGTTTAGGTGTTCGATTAAATGCCTACTCAGGTTGTGATTCCATCTGATTTGAATTAACGTATGGCTGAAACCGAAGAACTGGTGTTGAAGCGATTTCTCCACTTCTTTCTTTTTTCCCAGCTGCAAATTGTCAATGAGCTACATTGTTGCAGTGAATACAAAGACATGCTTATGAATGGCAATATCACAAAGGAAATGGGCGTGGGACATTTAAGCTGCATAGTTATTGGATATACATTACCACACAGGTTTGGATCCTCAAATTTTGATGTTGTGCGAACGAACCATGTGTCACATTGAGGTTCAGAGGTAACCAGCCTTGTACTGTAATCTAAACATTTTATGTCT
Organism: Chrysopogon serrulatus; assembly: GCA_015844335.1. Taxonomy (NCBI): domain Eukaryota; kingdom Viridiplantae; phylum Streptophyta; class Magnoliopsida; order Poales; family Poaceae; genus Chrysopogon; species Chrysopogon serrulatus. The sequence continues at coordinate 103,136 of JADLZL010005601.1, read as the reverse complement.
TGTTTTCGGTGAAAGAAATTTTTTTACATGTTTATGACTGAACTGCTTCAGTAGTTTATTCTGCTGAAAGATACTCTATAGCCTGCAATTGCTTAATACATCAGCAATTTCTATGTTTTCATCATTCACAAGAAGGTTCAGTTGCCGCAGCTTCTGCTGCTGTTGTGTCATCACACTTGGACAATTTGTGTTATTGTATCGTCTACTACACATTATGTTTGTAACCTGCTTTCCTATTAATGCATTTTCACTTAGTAAGAAGTCAAATTATGCTTAGGTTACAAGATTTTGTGTCTGACTGGGGTGTTGCCCAACCTTGTGCCTTGGTTTCCTGTAGGTAGCCTCAACGATTGTTTTTGGCAGCTTACATTTTTGGCCCTCTATGTGACCCATGTGTTACAGTTGCCAAATTAGAGGTCTTTTATTTGCCTTCACACCACTTGAGGGTTTCTTCAGCTGATAGCAGATGACGACTGCTAGCCTGCTGTCCAGAGGTTAATTTTCTTTAGTGTTTTTTATCTACTTGAGTGCATGTGTTCTTTGGTTGTCCAAATTTTAGGTCTTTTGTTTGCTTGCATACCTCATGATTTCTGCTTCTGTCCAAAAATGATTTACAGTTTTTTGTCAGCCCATTCAGATTCTGCAGGCCCCTTTAATTGTGTCAGGAATGCACAGCTTCTGATGAGTTTAGATATACATGCATCAGTAGTGTAAAACTCCTCAAATATTGGTGATTATTTTATAAAGGTAAATTCATAATAAGATGATAATCTTAACATATGCTATATTTTTTCCTGGGCTAATTATGTCGTCCAGTACGTCATGCTAGAATTGCATTGCCGTTCTTGGCCTCCTGTTACAGTTAAGTTTCCATAGTTCCATACTCTAGATACCTCAAATGTGTGCCTTATTCGATTCACAGATTTATGCTTAATTAATCACAAAAAAAGGAAGAGTTACATGCTTAGGTTCTTTTTTTATGAACTGTCATGCTTAAGATCCTCAGTGAGGCTGATGCAAATTTGCTGCTCTTAAATCTTAATAAAGATTTCCTTTTTTATCTTTCTAGCCAAGGTTTTAAATAGCCGGCTAAGCTATTTAGCTTTCTATGTCTCAAAACAGGATATAGCCGGCTATAGCGGGCCGCTGGGCTATAGCGGCAGCTAAGGGCTAACTTGTACATGGAAAAACTTAGCTAAATCCTTCTCAAACAGCTATAGCTGGAGATAGCGGAGGCTATAGCCGGAGATTTAAAACCTTGTTTCTAGCATTCAGTGGTTCATTTCATTGAGAAATTAGGCTACAGCGCACTCTCCAATCAAAAATGATGCTCCAGGCTTCTCCATTCTACATGTTCTTTCATGATGCTTCTTCAGATTCATAGCGTACAGCTTTCATTCCCCCTTAAACCAAGCCCACTTCTTCTTTCCGATTTCCATAAATGCTCCTATTTGTGGGCGTAGTTTTTTATAACCTAATTGTTTCGTTGCGTTTTTGTAATATACTCCCTCCGTTCCAGAATATCTGTCGCTTCGTTTCCCAAGAAACAAATGCCGGCAATTTTTATAAATATTAAATATCATCGATTAGTATCATGATTAGTATCATCGGAAAGATCTTTGGATCTAGTTTTTTAACAAAATTATTTGGAGATATAAATATTACACGTATTTTCTATAAATCAAGTTAAACTTGTGGCACGCATCCCACGGCGACACTTATTTTGAAACGGAGGGAGTATATAGTTCTTGCAGGTTACGCAGCTCACGCAAGGAACAGGTAGTCCTCTCGGAATGTGTCTTCCTGCGGGATGGTGACCACAAAACAGATAAAAATCCTTTTCCCCAAGCCATGTACTTCCCAATCCATTTTCCTGCTTCTGCTGTTGTTTCATCCTCAGTGTGAACATTATTCCTTATTTTTCTATAATGATGCAGCTGCTTGAGCATTTATATATCTGGTAAAAACTATCATACAGGTACTATCAACTTTAGAATTCAAATGACCCTGTTGCCTCAGAGAAGCTTTAGGAACCCACATTCTCATATAATGTACTGTCAGATCCAGCTATGAGGCACCAGTATAACACATCAGGGTTTCAGGTGATTGATGGTATGGTTGAGCAGTTTGAGCTGACTGTATTTTCGTCTGACCAACGCTTTTGTTACTGTTCAGGCCATTCAAGCAGATCGACAAGAACCGGAGGTCGACATATCAAGTATCGATACTATAAATACGATTCTTCCTCTATTTAGGTACATTAAAGATGGTATATCTGCTATTCTTCTTTACTCGATATATTTGTGCGTACTAGGTGTACCAATCAAGACCACTATCTCAGCAATAGTTTTAGATACTTTGGTTCTATATGATCTTGCATGTATTTGAATGTTGCAAATATAATCAATTAGCCTCCATCATGCATTGGAATGAATCTATGTCATTGAAATATATTTGTAACAATAAAAACCCTGATCTGACACATGAACTATTGTTTATTTTAAGAGGAAGACCTACATCCTATTGAAAGTATCAGCTCTACTATTGCAAATAATAATAAAGCAGTAAATGGTGCAGTATTGTTTGTTAATTAAATGTTCTGAATTAAGCACCAGATGCTCAGTCCACAATCGTTTTTGTATTTTAATCTCTGAAATTATTAGAATTGCTCATGTTTATACTTAGTTCATATACAACCAGCGCGGTTTTTTTTAGGAGTCTGTTTTTTGTTAGGAGTCTTCCTTTTACTATACCAGCTGATGCTTTGAGACCTGATAGGTTGCATGCTTCCTCCTTAGATTTTACTATGTCACTTTTATGCTTATTTTAGGTACAGCCAGGGCATTTTTTTGGTTTAATAATTTTCCTTTCAGTATATAAACTCATGTTTATGAGCCTGGTATCATTTCCTTTCTTATTTCAGATTTCAGAAGTTCCTTCTCTTTACTGTCTCATAGGTGATTGAAATGTGGCGATTTTTGTACGCTGGTCAACAGGCAGAGTTTCCATTTATTAGTGACAAAATTTGTTTGATACAAGTTAAAAAAAAAAAAAAAATTTGTTTCATACAAATATACTTTGGCACATGATGCTTAATGATTGGAATTATCTATACCTTTTCATATTATGATGCCATTGCGGAAAAAAAGTATTGTTCTAAGTCTGTATTCCTGCTCTGTAAGAGTTCCACAACGTATGTAACATTATATATGTAGCAGTGGATCGTGTAAGTGTGTATCCGTCATGGTACCCTAATTAAGCATACAAACACATTCTTTTTCTACCTGCAATCACAGGGTTCTTTCCATAATCAGGAAGACAATACGACTGCTCGCTGCGCAACACAGGTAGATCATATAAACTTCTACACACCTCTGGCATGCATGCAAATCTCAAATATTGACATTATAAAATATTTATCCGGCCGTCTGCCAGGATCAACTGCAGACCCAGAATGCATTTGCCAGTGCAACGATTCCGGTAAGGCAACCTGCATGCCGTCCTCTAACGTTAAACTGCCATTCACAACTAACAAATACAGATACATGAGCAGATTAAGACACGGAACAGGGCAGCATCCACGCGGACCAGCATCTGAAGGAGCCATCAAATTCAGCTACGACCTGAGCATCGGCCTACCACTGCAAATGCATATCGCAACAACAATAGCTCTATCTGTATAATAAGTCCTGGCAACAAACCACAGCTGCATCCACCTCTACCGTGTCTATGCAAGCAGTATACATTTTCAGCTATGTATAATTATGACACCTCCTGTAAAACAGTACATACGCACTCTGCTACCTATGCACCTGCACTGTCTGTGCAATATAAATTGCCGTTATTATCCTTGTTTTCCTTAAAGAAAAAAAAAGTGAGAAAAAACCGCACAAACTGATAGGGAAAACCGCCCAACGACGCGCGCAATGGCGCGCGACATGTACTAGTAGCATTTACTATGCTAAGCATCATGGTTGGCTCGTAGCCATCGCCTGTTGCAATAGTGTACTGAATCGTTTTTTCTTGACTGCTTATGCGTCATGGTTACATGTGCAACTATGCACTGGACTGCTTTATGTGCTTTGTTCACTAATATGTGTAAGAGCTCTCCGATTGTTTAAGTATTAGTTGTATAGATTTACGTGACCTAGTAAACTAGAATTACGTAGGTGAGCTCTACCTAGACCAACACCTTAGTTGCTCAATTATGATATTTTTATAAGGTGCTTGTGAATTTAGACAAAGGAGGTGTAGTTTTGGCTAGGCCGAGTATTTTAATTTCGTATTTGTTTCCTTTAGTCGATGTGATTAAGTTTTAGAAAAACTATTCACCTTCCTCTAATCTGTCGTCTTGACATATCACTGGATGCTTGATATCTCCAACAAATAGACCAAGTGGCAAAACCTAACCCACTCGCACCATATCATGTCGTGGTTTGGTCTGTCTCGAGCATGCCATGCCACTCTATAGCTCGTATATAGTGTTGAAAGGTCATAAATGGCTAGACATAACAACACTAAGCCAAAGAGTTAGTAACAAATAAGGCTATAAAGTTTTTTACGTTAGTCCACTCAAAATGCAAGCCACCTACCCAATAATTCTACTTTGTTATGATCTTTATGTCACACACAAAGGCTAGGTTGCTACTTTTACTACTAGTGAGCTACATTACAAGCTAACTAACTAAGCTACACTAGCTACCTCTACAAAAGTAATTAACAATGTAAATACAAGAGAGGTAGAGAAATATACCAAGAGGGGCAAGTGTCCAATCAATGTATATCAATATGAATAACCAAGATGATCCGAGATAAATCAATCACAATGAATTTAATTGTTGACAAGATGATTTATCCTAAGGTTCACTTGATTGCTAGCAAGCTATGTCCTCGTTGGAGGTTCATGCACTAATAGACATCACACGCCTAACACGCAACCGGGTGCCGCACAACCAACATAAGATAGGGATCCACAAGTTACGAGTAATCCACTAGAGTACATTTTGGCTCTCCGTTGGGGAAAAGGTCAAAAACCCCTCACAATAATAATTCTTGATTGGGGACAAACACCACCAATCACCAACCGTTTAGGTGACGGAAATCACCAAGAGTAATAAGAAATCCATAATCACAATCACCATCTAGTGCCACCAAATGCAATCACAAATCATGCACTAGGGTTTCCCTCAAATCCTCTCATGAATGAGCACCAAGCTTAGAGAGGGAGAGGAGAGGGAGGAGATGCTCTTGAACCTCACAAGATCAACACTTAGTGCTCTCAATCTCTCACTTAGAGTTAGCTCAAAGCTTGGGGGAGAGAGAAAAGAAGCAAGAGCTTTCTTCTTCTATTTTCGATCTGAAATGTTGCAACGGGGAAGAAGAATGAGGAGAGGGAAAAAGGAGGGGGCAACTTTCACCCTCGGCTGTCTGGAGCCCTCCCCACTCAGGCGCACCCTGCATTGGGATGTCTTGATGACGTGGCCTAGAAATCCTAGGGCGGGAGCATCCCCAACCGCTCTCTCTTCCGACAATCGAAAGCACTCTTGCACAAAAAATTCTCGACGGCACGGCCTAACAATTCCAAGGTGGGAGCAACCCAAGGGCCAAGACACTCCCGCACAAGAAATTCTCGCTCGGACCATCTAAATTTTTTGTTTATTTGCGCCAAACAACAGAGCACCCATGCTAAGCAAATCAACTGAGTTGACCTCGAAATTCTTGTTCAAACTTCACAACAAGCCCTTTTTAAAGTGCTATCTCTTGCTAAAGGCACCAAAACAAATTTTGCACCTGAGATAATTTTCCACAACAAATTTCCAAGAGCTTCCCCACGTCATTGAGCTCTTATGTATATGCAAATAAGACTCACACTAATAGCACTAGATAATTATTGCAATTAAAGATTTTTCTCTTTGTAGTACGGTTACCTATCTTAGATCTGATCATGCACTCTATTACATCTTGACCGGTAAAACAAAAATAGCCCTAACAAATATACCTTTGCCTTGAGCAAATTTTCTTTTTCTCTTTCTTCTTTTCAAGGTGCAGAGCACTTGATCACCATCTTTTGGGGTTCACCACCTTGACCATAGTCTCCTCTTAGTCTCCATCACTTGGCATGGACCATTCTATTTTTTGCTACACACACTTAGCTCAATAGGATTAGTTTTGAAGGTTTTATTAATTATCCAAAACCAAACTAAGGCTTTCAAGTGTGTGGCGCACCCTCTATCTCTCTCAATTTCACAAAGGTGCAAACACAAAACTACCTATTTTGAGTTGAGTCAATATTTAGTCAAATTCCATACATAACTAAGACTTTAATATACCGAAAATTTAATATGGACCTCAAGATTTATTTGATTTAATTGAATTAAATTTAGGCCAAGCTTAGTTAAATCTAATTACCACCTCATGATCAACATCATCTCCTCCATTGTTTTCATGTTTGGTCAACACCACTTGTAGATTAATTCACATACTAATCTCACATGAAATGAAAAAAACATTAGTCCATCAATATTTTCATTCCATTACCAAAAATTAAACTTGGACTTCTACATGTCTATGATTCACTGCTACAAAAAAACTTAACCGCGACCTTTCTAAAAAAACCCCTCGGAGGCGGGCATTAATTTCAACCGCCTCGGTTAATACCTTAGATTAACCGAGGCGGGCGTTTTTATTAACCGCGACGGTTACATTTAACCGCCTCGCTTAATCGATTTATAGAGGCGGTTCCTTATAATAGGCCCACCTCTGTAAACAAGCCCATAGAGAAGCCCAGGAAGCGCGGCCCATACCTAACACTACCGGGGCTATATATATATATATGGCAACTTAGGTTTTCTTCAACTCGTCCTCCCTCTCCCTCGACCAACGGCCCCTTCCTCTCCCTCGGCTCCTCCTCCCTCCCATGGCAAGTAGGGCACCACCTCCACCTCCTCCCTCTCCCCCACAACGGATGCTCCCCCTCTCCGTCGAGCTTGCCAGTGCGGGTGGATCCGGCGAAGGTGGCCCCGGCGCACCCCTCGCCATCTCCCTCAACCTCACCGGCTCCCGAGGAGGCCGCATCTCCTTTCCGGCGCGGGCGGATGTGGCATGGCGGCACCGGCCGACGCGGCCGGATCCGGTGATGGCGGCCCCTGGGCGCATCCCACTCCACCTCCCTCGAGCTCGCCCAAGCACAAGGAGACCGGATCCAGCCACGATGCGGCCGGATCGCTTTGGCGCCCGCCCGGTGCGGCGGATCCAAAGTGACGGCGGCTCGGCGCATCCCTCTCCCCCTCCCTCGAAGCCGCCGGGGCAAGATGGGAGACTGCCAGATCCGGCCACGGCGCGGCCGGAGCCTGGCTCGGCGGGGCGAAGGATCCAAGGATCGGCTCCGGCGCATCCCTCCTCCCCCCCTCGAGCTCGCCAAGACACGGGAGACCGGATCCGCCCTGGGCGCGGGGCGGATCTGGCTTTGCCGCTGTGCGAAGGATCCGTGACGGGCGGCCCCAGGCGCATCCCTCTCCTCTCCCCTCGAAGGCTTGCCCGCACGGGGGAGACCGGATCTGCCTCAGCGGCAGACCGGTGACGGCGGCCTCGGCACATCCATCTCCTTTCTCCCTCGAGCTCGGCGGGTGTGGCGTGACAACGGTGAGGCGAATGGAGGAGCGACGGGCGGCGCTGGTGCGGATTCGGTGGCGGCGCATGGATGGGTTCTACGGGCTCGTGGATCGGCTGGCCGGCCAATCCACGTTTTTTTTGTTTTTTTATTTCATTAACCGAGGCGGTTAATCAATATTTACTGTGACGTCAGTTCCGAGGCGGTTGGTGTTGCCCGCCTCGAAAAATCTTTTCCAACCGCTTCTGTTAATTTTTATGTAGTAGTGATTGCACATACGCTCCCAGAAAGCTTAAGGCATGTGCGGTAGGCAGTTGCCATAACGTCGATGCTCGTCGGCTCTTTGCATTACAATAGAGTGGTTTCAAGTGGCACCAGATTTGGTGAGGTGCCACACCAAGTTTTGGCTGCCATGAACCTACGATTAGAGATGGAGATGTGGAGTAACTATGCACCGATGATAATGCATTATGCCCAGAGATGAAGCGATATGTGGGGAGAAAAGGGGAAGGGAAAGCGTTTGATCCTAGTAGATATACAAAGGGAGGCCTCATTTTTGTGGGTGGGGTCAACCGGTGGATCAAATACTTGTGAATGGGCATGTTTGGGACCATGGTGTCATGATCGTGTAGTCCGGTATGGTGACCATGACCTCCATCTTGTGGCACGAAAAACGTGAGTGCTAGTTTAATCTCATGGTGAATGTGTCTCACGGTAAAAAGAATCATGCGTACCATAATATGTTTCATGGGATTTTCTTGCTTCTTCCAGTTGGACACCTACAGATCTGATTAAAATCGGAAACAAAACATGCTTATCCCATCCAACGGAATTAGGGATATCAAGGGCGTGTTTGGTTGTACACCACAACTAGCCACGCCTAATTATGGCAGCGAACAATAAAAATTGGCTGCTGTTTCGTTGGTACCCAGGAGGTGTCAGCTGCATGGAAACCTAGTTCACTTCCATGTTGTGGCTCACCTAATCGTGACACCACTTCCTTAGAGCATCTCCAGCAGTTCCCTAATCCTATCCCATCCCCATAAAAAGTACCATATTGGAGAGATGGGAAAATTTTGTTACTCTAACATCTTCCTTTTTTCTAGTGGTCACGAGTATCTATTCTATCTCCCCTCATATAAATAGGAAGGTTACATCTCCCTAGTAGCTTGGGCCCACGTAATTGTCATGTTTTGGCTGAGAGTTGGGAGGTGCCTCATCAACACTGAGGAGCTTCGCCGATGGTATTGGAATCTAGATCCACATCGTTGGCCCTCTCTATGTGCCTTGTCGCTATTAAGGCAGATGATACCGACATCCACAGATCCACGCCGCCATGCAAGACACACTGAACATTGAGATCGACACCACTATTGCAAGGTTCGGCGGTGCACTCAAGGCTGGGGGATCTAGTGCGCTAGGGAACGGGACGGGCAATGGACCTGTGATATGGTGGAGTCAAGACTAGGACGTGCCAGGGATCTGAAATCCAGGACACACGAGGGATCTTGTGTGGGTGGAGAAAGGACATCTCGAGGTAAGAAGAGATTTGACGCAATGAATATAGAGAATCCTTTCTCGAGGTGAGAAGAGATTCGACGCAATGAATATAGAGAGGCGAGAGGTAGGAGAAACTACTACACATGGATCTCACATATAAGTGTATACTAGCAAATATGCCCGTGCATTGCAACGGGTAGAAAGAAAAAAATATCAAACATACATGAAAAATGCTATCAAACATTCATTACAAAATTCAATTCACTTGGGATCGTAAAGATCTATTTAGATTCAGATTCGTAGCTATCCTGAACCATATAAATAAAACAAGAGGGTTCTAGACAAGCAAATATAAATAGTTTCCATATCCACCTAGCTAGTTGAAAAAAATAGGTAGAAATAATTTTTGCCTCGTATGTTGCAATTAGAAATTTTTTATATCTAATAATGAGCATGACACGAAACTATAGAGTCTAAATGGGATATGGTAACTATTGGTAACCATAACCTGGCTGATAGTGTCTTTTTAGAAAATATATAGATCACATCTTGAACATTTTGCTCAAGCATGGCTCGATTAGCAAACATGGACTATTTCATTTGTATGACAATACCATCTTTCCCTATTTTCAAGTTATTCTCGATGGAGATGGCATTTGTTCAAATATGATGCCATGAAGTTTAGTTACGATGGCTACACTGTTCGTAAAATTAAATAAAGGAAATAAAGGGTATATGAATATAAGATGAAAGAATCTCATGGAATAAAGAAAAATTAGTTTGGATAATAAAAAATCAATTATATTGTATTGTTGCACCCGTTACCCACGTATATGGTCTTTTCCGATCATATTTCATTGTTGCCCACGTCACTACACCTAGCCACACTATTATGGCCCTCCCTTTTTTATCTTGCTTGTATAAGCGGCAACACACATGTCGTAGAATCAAATTGTCCATCAATGCTATGTGAACCGAACACTTGGACTAAAAAAATAGAATTGAGCATGTTGTCGCCAGTCAGCGGATAAAGTAATAAAAAAGAATTTTATTAGAATTCCTATTCAGATTATTCATATTGGATAGGATTCCTATCTATCTAGGTTATTTTAAGAAGTCCCACATATATTATATAGACAAGGATCTAAATATGTTTTGGAATCAGACTCAGTATCATACTAAACATATATAAATCTAGCAATCAGAGGGAGACGAACCAAAAAAGTTGATGGATGAAAAAAATGGATGGACGAGAAAAGATGGACTGAAATTTTGCCTCTTTATTATTAGGTAGAGATTAATGATATGCGGTAACAACTCTTCTAATATAAATTCAAAAAACTGTATCGATATCATCTACTGGAGATGTTGATAGGTCATAACCATGGCGGCGCCATGCAAGTGGCTTGGCAGAGTAGGGTCCGTCGCTATGATAGAACTGTCCAATGGGACGCTACCCACCAGGGATCAAATCCTGGTGCTCGCACCTTTCTTGGGATTTTTCCAGGATTTATCGGCGTTATGGTTTAAGTGTTAAGTGACGTTTCCGTCGACGACGAGGTGCCAGTGGTAACTTCGGGAATCTCCAGATCTGCCGACTCAGTACTTCGGAAGTGCTTATAAGGGCAGGGTTTGCATGCGTGTGTTTATAGGAATGAATATGCGTGCGTGTTGTGAGCGTCTGCATTGTACTGTGTAATTCTAAAAAATGTGGCCTGAATCAAGCAAGGCCCCAAATGCCCATTTCAAATTCTGGATCCAAACGGGCTGTAAGTTAATTCTGGCGAAAAAAAATTCGAACCTATGGCCCAAACAGTGCGCTTCTCGGGCCGCTTGTCCTCCGCGCGATTCCTCCCCCAGCGCACACAGGGTCAAGTGGAAAAAATCGCCTTCTCGGCCTCCATCCGCGCGCGCCTCCTCCTCCGTCCTCCGGCTCGCCGTTCCGCCGCCCTCCTTCATCCTCCGGCGGTCTGGCCGGAGGCCTCCTCCACTGCTCCACCCCGGCTTGCCGCCCTACTCTCCCGTCGGGTCGGCACCCGCGCCTCCCTTTGCGGCCTCCTCTCTCGCTGGAACGCTGCCGCCTCTGCTACCTCGTTCGTGGCTGAAGGACGGGACCAAACGCAGATTGGCCACCGGGCGTCGGATCTGCCAGACTGGGCTGGACTGACCCACCGGCACGCCGCCGCCGGAGCGGCACGTTCTCGCCGCCCAGAGCTCATCACTGGAGCGGAGGGGGGAGCCGGCCTCGCCGCGGTAGTTGCCGAGCGGCTCCGCGAGTAGGGCCCGTCGCTAACGGGCGGCCTGTCTCCTCTTCCTCCTCGCCGAGCCCCGCCTCACCCTCACCCTAAGGCGGTTCGCTGCTTGCCAGCTTCCGAGTTCCGACTGCGGACACACTCACCCTAAGGCGGAATCCTCCGCCTCCGGCCACCGCCGCTGCCGCCGAAGGGTTATCAGATCAGATGGGGACGTCAGTGCAGGTGACACCTCTCAGCGGGGCGTACGGGGAGGGGCCCCTGTCCTACCTGCTTGCTGTCGACGGCTTCCGCTTCCTCCTCGACTGCGGATGGACCGACTTGTGCGATACCTCGCAACTTCAACCCCTCGCCAAGTACGCATCTTCTTGCTCTTGTGACTCGGTGAGCTTAGCTTGTAGTCGATTCAGTTGCCCATGTGGAAGTGGCTCTTGCGCCCAACGCACAGTTCAGTACACCTTTTGGACGAATTGCCTATGGGTGTGTGTGCTTCGCATTTTAGTCCTGGCCTGGCTAGCCAACTAAGCCAGGGTAGCACAAGCCTTGCTCTACCAATGCAAGGGACTGTTGCTTGGTTTACTCGTCTTAGCTAAGTCTGGCTTACCCAGATCATGTTTGGTTACCTGGTTAGCTCGAATGCAGTCGCCTCATCCTCATTCAGGTAGGGTTACTTCACTAAGGCATTTTTCGAACAGCTGGTGAACACTGAACCATGAGAGCTCCACGAGTCCAGATGCATGACGCTGCTCTAGAGGACTCCGGATGCAATGGCGGAGAGTGGCGCCGGCGATATTAGGGAGCAACGCGAGTCCATGTTAGTGGAGGTGGAGGGCGGCACGATCCCGCACCGTTGGCAGCGAGGAGCGGCGCGAGTCTGTGCCTGCGGAGAGGGGAGAGGGGTGTGTGTGTGTGTGTCAGCCATGAGAGGCCGGGGGTGATGCCTGTGGTGGCCCCTGGTGCAGGACGAGTGTGCCGGTGGCGGCAATAGCAGCACCAGCGGCGGCGGGAGGAGGAGGAGGAGGGATAAGGATGTGAGATGATTCCTTCCTCGCGCTAGCGCAAGCCAGGCTCCAGTAAAACGAGCAGTCCCTCCATTTCCAGTAAGCCAGGCTAAGGGGCATCTTTTGCATTAGGTAAGCCTGGCTAGGGACCCTGAACAGGCAACCAAACAAGTGAAAGCTGCATCTGGGAAGCCTGGCTAGGGACTAAGCCACCCAACAAACACTCCCTATGGCGGTGAGTCTGGAGTTTGGCTGGCAGTGCACTCAGATGGGTTGACGGCTGGCCTGACAATGCGCAACAAGTCTAGGGTTCTGTGTGCTGCAGCCATGCTATCTCCATCTTGTTTCAATGATTGAGCTTGTTCATTCATGTGTGTATGTTGGAGGGTTAATATTCATAATCCATGTCCAACCAAACATGCATGTGCTTAGATGTATATATGTTGCTGTTATTATGCCACATCTTGTATGCCTTAAGGTGTAGTTTAGTGTAATTGGTATCCTCCTGCTCATATCTTTTGTTTCTTGTTAGAGGATGCAAATAAGTCTTTATATGATGCTACAAAACCATGTAGCTCCTTCTGTCCAAGCTTTGGCCTCTTTGTGTAAGACCATGCAAATCACAGTGCATTACCTTCCACTGACCAATTGTTTCACCATTCATTTTCCTGCTGTTTGTTGTATCCTTACACATCTTGTATGTGCAAGGATGCACTCCATTTTTCTTTCCAAAATTCACTAACAGCACTTGAGTAAAGGAGATATTTTCCATCACTGCAGATGCATACACGTCATTGGTGACTTGGTGTCAATATGCTATTTATCATCGAAGCAAATTGAATGCTAATTTTCACTTACACTAATAGATACTGTATATTTTCAGGGTTGCACCAACTGTAGATGCTGTTCTTTTGTCACATCCTGACATGATGCATCTAGGAGCATTGCCTTATGCTATGAAACATCTTGGGCTCTCTGCACCGGTTTATGCAACAGAACCCGTGTTTAGACTTGGCCTTTTGACCATGTACGATCATTTCCTATCTCGATGGGTAAGCTTCATAGTGCTCAGTATTTTCCTAGGTCATACACTTTTCAACTACACTCATTTCCAATACCATATAGTCTCCCTCTCCCTCCCTCCCAATATGCTAAGGAAAACTGGAGTCCACTTTGTAGTCCATATTTGTTCACAGTGGATCCTTACCACTTAATATTTCTTTTGCAGCAAGTTTCAGATTTTGACTTGTTCACTTTGGATGATGTTGATGCTGCATTCCAAAATGTTGTGAGATTGAAATACTCACAAAATTACCTTCTGAATGGTCAGTAAGGTCAAATACATATTTTGGCTTGCTACACTGCATCTGCTCACTTAATATCTTTTGGTAGATAAAGGTGAAGGGATTGTTATTGCTCCACATGTGGCTGGGCATCTTTTGGGAGGGACAGTGTGGAAGATTACAAAAGATGGGGAGGATGTTGTATACGCTGTTGATTTCAACCATCGGAAAGAGAGGTTGGATCCTTTTTTCAGAATTAATTTAGTTTTTTAGGCATAAATTACTGAAATTACTTTATTTTTTCCCAGGCATTTGAATGGCACCGTTCTTGGATCTTTTGTGCGGCCAGCTGTTCTGATAACTGATGCTTACAATGCTTTGAACAATCAAGGCTATAGAAAAAAGCAGGATCAAGATTTCATTGGTACAGCACTCAACACCGAATTTGCTTTTATTATTCTGTTTAGATTTTTGCAGTTTCAGTAGTGTTCTTAAGTTCTAGCATCTACGTTTTGTCATCTCATGATGAAGTTTCATGGTTAGATATTTTTAGAGCTAAAAAAATGATGCGGTTTTGACCATTTATTTATTTTTATATATGTGATTCATCCTAGCCATGTTGTAGTGTCATCTAATGGCATCATGTTTTATGCAGATTCATTAGTTAAAGTTCTAGCAACTGGTGGAAGTGTGCTACTTCCTGTTGATACGGCTGGTAGAGTGTTGGAACTTCTTTTATTATTGGATACGGTAAAAATCTCCGACACTATTACTGGACTCTGTATTCCTATTATTTCAATAATGTGCTGACTATCTTGATATGTTACAGTACTGGGATGAACGGCGATTGCAGTATCCTATCTACTTTCTGACAAATGTGTCAACAAGTACTGTCGACTATGTCAAGAGTTTTCTTGAATGGATGGGTGATCAGATTGCAAAATCTTTTGAAAGCAGTAGAGCCAACGCCTTCTTGTTAAAGTATGACCTCAAACAGCAATAAGTTCTAACTAAACCTTCATTTGGTTCTTTTTGTGCTATGTTAACTGCAAATCCGCTTTTAATGCATCCCATGAAGTCAGTTTTATTGTCTCGTCTTAGTTGTTCAGTTATTAGAAGCCTATCATTTGAGCCATAATTTTAGCTCTTTTAACCAATGCCACCTCAGATTTTTGATATTTGTATTCAAGGAGCAGTTTAATGAATAAATTGTGGTGATTCTATTATTAACAACTCATTGTTCTATGTCACAGAAAGATCACGCTGATAATTAACAAAGAAGAGCTTGAGAAATTGGGAGATGCTCCAAAGGTTAGGCTAACCTAATTCTCTGTTCTCTGCTGTATTGTTGGAAACTTGAAGTTAACAATTATTTGGCAGGTGGTTCTAGCATCCATGGCAAGTTTGGAGGTTGGCTTTTCTCATGACATATTTGTTGAGATGGCAAATGAAGCAAGAAATCTAGTGCTCTTTACTGAGAAGGGACAGGTACATACCTGTGTGTTACTCTTGTCATGAATCTTCACATGCTGTCAGTAGCTAGCAATCCGAAATGACATGTCACAGAAAGTATTTAAGCTTTCAAATTATGATCGCTAACAGTGCTTGCTCGCACTTGGAACAAAATGTATATGATCATGAATTCTCACTAACACTAAACTTCCATTCTTCTATACCTAATATTAAAGAGGCAAAATTCTCTCCACCCACCACCCCCCCTCCCCCCACAACAATAACTACTAGAATACTGGAGAGTTTCTCCTGCTTTGTATGTGACCTGGACTCATGACCCATACTCATACGAGTTAGGACAGCTTGCGCTTAGCGATGATGAGTATAGAGATCGATTCCAATATGTATTGCGTCACGCCCTACATATCTCGTATGTGACCTGGACTCATGACTTGTGTTTATTCATATGGGTTTAGAACAAATTGCATCTAGTGATGATATAATGTTCTATTCCTATACGTGTTGGCTTCCGTCGATGCGTTTCTTCCAGTCTGCTGTTTTTATTCCTAAACTATTCTGATTCTTCATCTGTCCGTCAAAACGGGATGAACTTCCATCATGGTCCGTTTTAGGGAGCCACTGACACGGTTTTTCTTTACGAGCCAACTACCGTCTGGTGTCTGTGGACCCTGACTAAACTTTCGTCAGTTCCGTTTTTCTTTCGGCTCAGTTCAATTTTCGCATACCTTTCCATCTTTCAAAGTAAAAAAAAAAAACACCCAGAGCCAGAAAAAAAACATGTCGTGTCCAAACGGAAGTCACACCCCCACCCAATATTAGCACCACAAGGGAGCCACCATTCTCTCAGGTGATGTTCAAAATCCTTTTTTTTATTTAGAAGTTGCTAACACCTTTAAGCTTTTCCCTATTATTATAAACCATTCTATCAGTGGTTAACGTTCAGATGACTGAAAAAAATAGGGATCATAGAGAACCACACACGCTCTTCAGTCCAATGACGATGTAAAGTGCAATTCAATACGTGTTTATCAGGAAAGGATCCAATCACGATCAGTGTATATTAGGATAGGACCCATCAGGGTCAATCATAGCCTAGTTTCCTTGTATTGTAGTACCTGCCTTGTATCACATTGACTACAGCTATATATATACATGAGACGCGCACCCCCCCCCCCCCCACCCACCCACCACCACCACCACCACCACTGGGTGTGTGTGGTGACATTCCATACCTTGTACAGTGTTGGAATAGATGACATAATTTCCTGAGCTGTAATGATATATAGTCGGATTCTAATATTCATTGGTAAAATGACACAACCATTATACAAATCTCTGAACGCAAGTTATTCATGTGAGCAATAAGATGTATATTCCGTTACAACACACGGATACGTTTGCTAGTTAATCTTATGTTCTTTCTCTTACAAGCATGATTAGTGTCATTTATCATTCTACAATTATCTGACAAGAAAACATGTGCTCTCCAGTTTGGAACACTGGCTCGAATGCTCCAAGTGGACCCACCCCCTAAAGCTGTAAAGGTCACTATGAGCAAGAGAATTCCTTTGGTGGGAGATGAACTAAAGGCTTATGAAGAAGAACAGGAATGGATAAAAAAAGAAAAAGCGCTAAAGGCTAGCCTTGTCAGAGAAGAGGAGCTGAAGGCTTCTCTTGGATCAAATGCAAAGGCTTCTGACCCAATGATCATTGATGCAAGCTCATCTCGAAAATCTGCGAATGGTATAATATGCCTAGATGTTAATCTCCCTCATAACTTACCACACATGCAACCTTAATTTTTTTTTTTTTCTGCTTGCTTCAGGCCATGGCCTGATCAAGTCTGATGTCACTTTTCATGATTGTTAACTATATTGAAGTAGACAAGACAGTGCTTATGCTTACATGTTTGCTGTTCCATTTAGTTTGTACAGACTTATATTTTGCTGTAAGGTTTTTACTATTTGATGTGACATGTTATGTATAGTTGACTATCCTTCTTTACTTTGTGCTACTACCAGCTGGTTCACATTTTGGTGGGAACACTGATATTCTTATTGATGGATTTGTACCTCCTTCAACCAGTGTTGCTCCAATGTTTCCCTTTTTTGAAAACACTGCTGAATGGGATGACTTTGGTGAGGTCATCAACCCTGATGATTATATGATGAAACAAGAAGAAATGGATAATACTCTGATGCTTGTAAGTTTGCTTATACACCCACATGCCTGTTGAGTTTTTAAAGTTGATCATCCGTAAATAACCTGTCTGTCGTATATAATTATTGTTTATTGTTACTTGAATTGCATTGACTGGCTCAGATGACTTGACTGAACTATACTTCGGGGGTTCCATTGGAGAAAATTAGCAAACTCTGTGCTTTCCTTTGTGATAACTGACACGTTTTGAACAGAACTGGAAATACATGAAACTCCGTATAAGACGACAGTCAATTGAATTATTCTAGGTTCTGACAAGCATGTCGTATTCTTCAGGGTCCTGGAGATGGTTTAGATGGTAAGATTGATGATGGCTCAGCGCGCCTGCTTCTTGATTCAACACCCTCAAAAGTCATTTCCAATGAGATGACTGTAAGTTTTTTCCTCTTTGTTTTCTTTCATTAGTTTCTGCATTAGTTGCAGAGCTAGATATATGTCTATATACAGATTGAATTTTACTTGTGCTCTGGTATACTGAACATTTCTTTTTTAGGTTCAAGTGAAATGCTCATTGGTTTATATGGACTTTGAAGGTCGCTCTGATGGGCGTTCTGTAAAATCAGTTATTGCTCATGTGGCTCCATTAAAACTTGTATGTGACTTTAATTCGACATATTCTTTCTTGTACCTGCATTGTTTAGATTTTACACTGTCACTTTTAACTT
The DNA here is from genome assembly GCA_015844335.1 of Chrysopogon serrulatus. Lineage (NCBI taxonomy): Eukaryota > Viridiplantae > Streptophyta > Magnoliopsida > Poales > Poaceae > Chrysopogon > Chrysopogon serrulatus. The sequence continues at coordinate 85,133 of JADLZL010005601.1, read as the reverse complement.
AAGAATGATCCTTTCTAGAGCATATTCTATCTTTCTGCACACATGTTATACTTCTCCATAGCAAAAATAATTTTTTTGAATTTTCCCCAACCTCATGCACTTAAATATCTGTGATACTGACGCCAAAGATGGTAGGGTATGCCATTTCTATGCATTTTTGGGGATTGACACGCCATTGCAAAACTTTATTTAATTATAAATATCTGTTGCTTCTTGTTTGATTTGTTAGAACAAAGATTTGATTGACCTGCTACTGTTATCCTTGTGGTCGATGGTTACACATAGAAAGTTATCTTATGCTGGAATTATGCATGACTTTTTGCAGATTCTGGTGCATGGATCAGCAGAAGCAACTGAACATTTGAAAATGCATTGTGCAAAGAATTTAGACTTGCATGTTTATGCTCCTCAGATTGAGGAAACAATTGATGTAACATCAGATTTATGTGCTTACAAGGTTAGCATCTTAACTGCAAACTCTCTTTAAGTACTGAGTAGAACCTTTGCCTAGGAGGTCATGAAGGTCAGACAACCTAGTATAGTAATGTGCTTCTTCTTATCTGATTGTTGGAGAAAATAAGGTTAAATCAAACCCCTGTCACGTACTAATCACTCAAATTTAATAAAGTTATGCAACACAATGATCTTTTAGTGGGCTGCAAGATACCCCTGTGTACATGCGATTACTTTATTAAGCTAGGAGCCTGTGTTTCTGAATTAACTGCATCGTTTACAGCAACCTTCCATTTGCTTAACTTTGTAATGTTTGTACTGTCTTGTAATCTCAGGTCCAACTTTCAGAGAAGTTAATGAGTAACATCATTTCTAAGAAGGTATGAGCTTTATTTCCATAAATCATTATCATTCATTCTTTCTGTTGGAATTTCTGAATAATTGGATAATGGGCTTCACCCTAGAGGGGTAGCCATATAGTTCATACATGGGCCTCATGGGCTTAGCCTCATGGGCCTAATACACACACATACTCCAACACCCCATGCCCCGAACTACCGACGCAAATGGAGTTCCGATCGACATGAAAAGAAGTACACACAGAGCCCCCCACGCACGCAACTAGCCACCGGGTGATGTTGAGGCCGGAGCGAAACTCGGTGAAGGTCGAGGATGGGAGGCCCTTGGTGAAGATGTCGGGCGAACCGGGAGGTGGTCGGCACGTGAAGGACCCGCGACCTCGCCGATGGCGACCCGATCACGGGACAAAGTGTAGGTCGATCTCCACATGCTTGGTCCGGCCCAGTGCTGAACGGGTTGGTGGAGAGGTAGACCGCACCGACGTTGTCGCAGATGAGACCAGCGTGCTCCGTAGGAGAGGGCTATGGAGCTCTCCAAGGAGCTGCCGAGGGCAGGGTTGCCCGTTGGCGACGGCGTGGTACTCCCGCCCGGCCACCGGGGCGGGAGGCCACCTGCCGGGCGCTTTGACGACCCGACACCAGGTTGCCGCCCAAGAAGACGGGCGTAGCCGGAGGTGGAGCGCCGAGTGTCCGGGCAACCACCCCAGTCGGCGTCCGTGTAGACAACCAGCTCGGTGGAGGACGACCGCCGGTGTAGGAGCAAGCCGTAGTCAACAGTCCCCCTGAGGTAGCGAAGAAGACGCTTGAGAGGCGGTGAGGTAGGGCTCCCGGGGATCATGCATATGGAGACATAGCTGCTGAACTGCATAGATGATGTCCGGCCGAGTGAAGGTGAGATCTTGAAGAGCACCGCAAGACTCCGATATGCAAGGTGGGATCGGGCCACCGGTGCACCCTCGGCCTCGGCGAATTTTGCCCCGAGTGTCAACCGGAGTGGAGCAGGGGGTTGCGGTCCAGTCATGCCAAGGCCGAGGATGTCAAGAGTATACCGCACGCGGTGAAGAAGTAACCCCCTGCAGGTGAGGCTCAACAAAGGACACCGAGAAAGTGGTGGAGCACCCCTGCATCCTTCATGGCGAACTCCCCGCCAAGAGAGGAGATGATACGGGCGGAGGAGTGACTCACCGAGGCCGTGGAGGACAATATCATCAACATAGAGCAGCAGTGCACGCCAGCCTCGGCCCATGGTGATAGATAAACAAAGGACGTGTCGACTTGGCCTCCACAAATCCCAAAGTGTCGCCAGAAAAGCAAAGAAACCGGTGGTTCCACGCCCCGGGGCCTGCTTGAGGCCGTAAAGAGACTTGTTGTGCCGGCCAGACCATGTCGTGGCGAAAGAGTCAACAAACCCCGCCGGGTCGATCAAGCAGAGACGGTCTCGCTGAGAAGACCATGCGTAAAAAGCATTCTTCACGCCCACCGATGCACGGGCCGAGCGAGTAAGAGCTAGGGAGAGCACCGCGGCGGACGGTGGCCGGCTTGACCACGGGGCTGAAAGTCTCATCGTAGTCAACTCTGTGGCGCCGAGTGAAGCCCCGAGAACCCAAATGAGCCTTGTACCGCCGAGAGTACCATCAGCCCCTAAGGCGCTTGTGTGTCCGAGATCCACTTGCCGCCTAGTGATCTACATTGGAGCCCGGCGGACGGGGCACCGATCCCACGCCCGGGTTGGCGAGGGAGTGCCGCGTACTCCTCTTCCATCGCTGGCGCCCGGTGAGGGTCGGACAAGGCGTCGCGGACGGAAGAGGGTACAGAGAGACCAAGAGTCCCCCTCGCATCGCCGCAAGAGCCCGGGGCTGCGGTGGTAGCCCGCGTGCCGCGTCCACCATATGGTGAACATGATGCGGGTGTCGGTGAAGGAGCGGGGGTGGTACACCGTCGTGGACACGGGCAGCGGGGCCGCGCGGGCGGAGTCGGTGTCGCCGCTGGAAGAGGCCGCCCGCGGTGTAGGGACCCCGCGAAGAAGGGGGGTGGTGACGACGGGCGGGGGCGGCGCTGGCCGAGCACGACGCCGGTAGATTTGAAGCGCCGGCCGGGCGAACGCCAGCAGATGCGGGCCGCCCTTCCTGCGGCGGTCTTGGCGCGGGCGGGGCCGCCCGCACGGCGCCCGAGCCGCGGGGCAAAGCGCCGGAGAGGCGGGCGGCGGCCCGGGACCACGTCGCGGAGGACGGACGGGCCGGCCCGAAGGTGAACCCTCACCGGCAGCGTGGTGAGGCGCACGGTCCCGCCGAGAGCACGGTGTAGCGTACCTGCAGGGATACAACCGTAAAGGTGGCTCAACCACCGGGTCGCTGGGAAAGAACAGGGAGAGGTCGGAATCCAGAGTGGAGGTGGGTGTGGTGTTGGTGGTGGAGTAGGGGGGAAGACGGACTCATCGAACACCACATGACGAGAGATGAGGACCCGGCGAGAGGTAAGGTCAAAGCAAATGGTACCCCTTTGTGATCCGGGAGTACCCGAGGAAGACACGTGAGAGTCGATCGGGGAGCCGCCTTTTGTGCGGAGCGGTGGCTGAGGTGTTAGGGGTAACACGCACACCCGAAGACTCGAAGGTGATCGCACCGGGAGGGTACCGAAGAGAGCGTGGTGTGGTGTGGGTGCCGGGCAAGCGCCGGAAGGAAGACGGTTTAGGAGATAGGTGGCGGTGTGTAAGCTCTCGGCCTTAAGCGAGAAGAGACGCCTGAAGTAGAAGAGTGCGCATGGTGTCATTGGTGGTGCGAATCATGTGCTCAGCCTTGCCATTTTGAGAGGAAGTATATGGACAAGACATGCGCAACTGGACACCGTGAGAGAGGAAGCAGGCACGAGAGGTGGAGTTATCGAACTCACGGCCATTGTCGCACTGGACGGCCTTGATGGTGAGGCCGAACTCGCGTGGACACCCAAGCGAAAAAGTGGAGAATCGTGGAAAAGCATACGACTTGGCACGCAAAGGAAAAGTCCACGAATAATGAGAGAAATCATCAACAATCACAAGATAGTACTTATAACCGTAAATGCCGATGACAGAGATGTCCATAGCTCGCAATGTACAAGATCAAAAAATGCAGCCGCATGAGAGGAAGAACTATGAAAAGGAAGACGAACATGACAGCCCGCTTGGCACGCATGACACAAATGCTCATCGTGAGCCCGAGTACATGGAATGTCGGAACTACGATCGAAGCCGCATCGTGGCATCACGCCCGTGATGGCCGAGGTGCCGGTGCCAAGTAGTGGAAGAAGTGGTGGCGGCGAAAAGCAAATGACAAATCGTGGCGGAGAAGGCGAGGCGCGTACGCCGGGAAGCGAAGAGTGTAAAGAGGCCCCGTGCTATCACATCGAGCAGAGGACGCCGGAAGCCAAATCCTTCACAAGAAGACCGGAAGAGTCAAACTCCACGTAACAAGAATTGTCGGCGGTAAAACGATCGAATAGAAAGAAGATTGTGAACCATCGAAGGTGCAACAAGAACATCGGGAAGACGAAAAGGAACCATGAGTGCGGTGGCACCCACGTAAGTGACAGAAGACACGAACCATTTGCGACCATTATGGACGAAGGGGTGAGAGGAAGAAGGAGGGTGAATGGACGAGAGCATACCGGGGTTGGGGGTGGTGTGGTAAGTAGCCCCGAAGTCCGCGATCCACTCGGGCCGACGGAGGTGTCGCCCATAGTGCCGAAGGAGTGTGCCAGTCCGCCTGGCTCCAACCGGGAGGCACGGGCGAGGTGCCGGAGAGCACCGGGTGGAAGCCGGGAGGAGCACCAGTGAGCATGGCGGCCGACGGGCGAGACACACCACCGGAGCCCGGAAGGGGCCACATGGAGATGCGCCCCGACCATGGGTTGTGGAAGGATGGCCGTGGAGCGCCTCGTGGTGGCGGTGGAGTCGGTGAAGCCCGATTGGCCCCACGACACCCCCCCCCGCGCCCCCCCGCGGCCACCGCGACGACGACGACCACCACGGCCCCCCACCCCCGCCGGCCCGGAGGAGGAGGACCCGTGGCGGGACGACGGGCGGCGGCGGAGTCGAGCGTGGCGGTGGCAGGGCAGCGAGAGCGGATGAGGAGGTCGAGGACCCCTAGGTAGACGGCCCAGCGGACCACCCCCCGAAAGTGAGCTCCTCCAGGGCAAGGTCGCCCCGCACCTCGTGGAAGGTGGGAAAGGGCCGCCGCCGGTGAGATCAGAAGCGGAGGTGGCTGAAGCTGTCGCCGAGCCCGCGCGGAGGTCGTTGAGGACCAAGATGCGGTCCTCCACGGGCAGCCAAGGTCCCCAAGGGAGTCCGCCATGTTCTTCATCCGGGCGGCAGCATTCGCCGACGGAGAGAGGTCACCCCCGACGAAGGTGCGAAAGCTCGCCGAGACGGAGGGCCCGGCTTCGGCATTGCTCGGAACTGGCCCTCGAGGGCGAGCCAGGCTCGGCGGGCGTCGGGGACGTTGCGGACGATGTCGTGGAGCTCGAGGGAGATAGTCCCGACGATCCAGGACAGGACAATGCTGTCAAGGCGGAGCCACGCCGGGTCCTGGGCCACAACCGAGGTGTCGAGGAGGACATGGTCGTCGAGGGCGTAGCGCCGGAGGGTGAGAAGGAGTAGGTCCCGCCAGCGGGCATGGGAGGGCGACTCCTGCTCGAGGACGACCGGGACGAGGTTCCGAATGTTCTCAACCCCGCCGGCCTCGGTAGTGAAGCTGCGCCACGAGCGGATCGGGCCGGATCGCGCGCAGGACCGCGGTATGGGACGCCAAGCGGCCCCCGGGCGAAGCCGGGGGAAGCGGCACCGCCGCCGTCCGAAGGGAACGCCGCCGACGAGGAGCTGCTCGCCTCGGCGATACGACGAGCGAGGGCGTCAGCGGCGTCAAGCTCCCCGCCTCCCACATGAGTGCAGCGGCGCCAAGACGCTGCCTCCCCCGTCCCGCGGCAGCAATCTTGGCAGTCGCGATGGCGGCGGCGAGGTTGGAATTGACGTGATGGGGTCGCGGTGGCTGTGGGGAGGGGCAGGGAAGGGGACGCCGGTGCCGGGCGGTGGCATGCCTGCGCTGCGGGCGGCTGGACACCAGCAGGCTGCGGGAGTGGCGCCTGCAGGCCGTGCTGGACAGCAGGCGGCTGGAACGGCGCCTGCAGGCCGGGCTGGACAGGCGGCTGGGCCCCTGCAGGCTGCTGGAACAGCGGCTGCTGGGCCCCTGCAGGCTGCTGGAACGGCGGCTGTACGCCAGCAGCCAGGGCGGCGGCGTCGGGCGTCCTCAGCGCGTCGTGTCGCCGGGCGTCCGCGACCTCCCCATCCGCGCCCAGGGCGCCATGCGCTGGCTGCCCGCGCCAGGCCACCCGCGCCGGGGGGGCTTGCGCGCTGGGCCGCCCCCGCGCCAGTGCGCCAGCGCCCGGGTAACGCCGGCTGCAGGCGGCGGCTGCAGGTAGGAGGCCGCCCGGGCGGCCGAGACCCGCGCCGGGCGGGCGGCCGGGCGCGGGCGACTGGGCGGCGCCGGACGCCCGCCACAAAGGGGCCACCTAAGAGGAAGACGGGAGAGGAGGGAAGCAGGTGTAGTAGGGGTAGGCCGGAGGGGGAGGAGGCCGGCCGCCGGCCATGGCGGCGCAGTGGCGCCGGGCGGGCGGCGCTAGCAGGTGGCTAGCGGCTGGGGAGGGAGGGAGGAGAGAGAGAAAACCCTAACCCTAGCTTGATACCATGTTGGAATTTCTGAATAATTGATAATGGGCTTCACCCTAGAGGGGTAGCCATATAGTTCATACATGGGCCTCATGGGCTTAGCCTCATGGGCCTAATACACACACATACTCCAACACTTTCTGTTGCTGTTAACAAGCTCCAGAGAACCTTGTTATGACAATCCAATGGTCCAACTTCCCTTTTGTATAGTTTAGCTCTCAGATTAAGCCAAGCAAATTTGTTATAGAAAAAAAATGCCCCTTGCAAAATTGTGAATTCTTAAACACTGCACCAGAAGTGTTGAAATTCTAAATATTGCCATTTCCTTTCATAGCATTTGTTGCTTTGAGTGTTTCTTATATTGGTTGTTACTGCATGTTCAGTTGCTAGCTCTAAATAATATCGAACCAGTTGCATTCATTATTCAATTTCAAAGGCTTTGTACGCCAAAAAGTTGTCCATTTACCATAAGAACTAGCCTAGTTTGAGCTGGTACCTATATATTTTGTACGGCAAGTAACACCATGTTTTTCATCCTTGAAGTGGTTAGTTTTTAAACACTGTACTTTGTTATATGCCCTTACTTGACTACAGGTCATCATTATGAAATCACTAACACCAGCATGGTCTGCAGTTGGGTGAGCATGAAATTGCTTGGGTGGATGCAGAAGTTGGAAAACAAGATGAGAAGCTCATTTTGCTTCCCCCATCATCAACACCGCCACCCCACAAGCCAGTTCTTGTGGGTGATCTAAAATTGTCTGATTTTAAACAATTTTTGGAAAATAAAGGCTGGCAGGTAGGTTTATTATGTTGTTTTGCTGAGTCTTTGACCATTCCCTGTACCTATATAGCCATTATCCAAACTTATAGTTTTAGAGTGGACATGAATATTTCATTTAGTAAGTACTCAGTTCCAAATATAAGTTCTGGCTTTCTTAGATACATAGCTTTTGGTTCCAATCTAGATATACATTATGTCTAGATACATGATAAGAGTTGTGCATCTAAAAAACCAAAACGACTTACAATTTGAAACGGAGGGAGTATTTTTTTTCCCAGTTAAACATGAGACGAGAGGATCAAATAAAATTTGTGCCGGCAACTTTCACTATCCCTAGCATATAGCAGGATACTAGATGGAACTTGTTACCTGCACGGGCTGTTTAGTTCACATAGCCTATAGATGTTGACAGTCGTGCACAAAAGTTGATTGATGAAAGGTGTAGCATATGTATTTGTAGTGGATAATATTAAGCAGGAAGGGATAAATAATATTTTATTTGTGTATACTGAAGCCATTGTCATAGTGGTAAGAAAAGAGTTGTTGCAGGTTGAATTTTCCGGAGGTGCTTTACGGTGTGGCGAATACATCATGGTACGGAAGATTGGAGATTCTAGCCAAAAGGTAACTTGAGCATCTATTTAGGAGAACACTCCTGTGCATGTTTCAGCAGAACTTGATCTGCTCCAATTCAAGAACTATGGTCCAGAACTTGAGAGATACATGACAAACAGATGCCCTCATTTTCTTATGACATACCAACAAAACTGCAGGCCCTGTTTGGATGCAAAGTATTTTTGGAGCTCTAAAAAATACTATGGTTTGCAAAATAGTTTGGTTTTGGAGCAGCATTACTAAAGTGTTTGGATGGAAGAAGCCTTGTAGTCTTGAAAGCTATGAAGTGTTATGTAGTCTTTTGGACTTTTTTTTTCTTTTTTCTAAACCTTGATTTTGCACGTTGGATTCTAAAAATGCAGTTTGTTGGTACTATAGCATCCAAACAAGATCTTACGTTTGTGATGCGATGATATATATTGCAGGGCAGCACAGGGTCTCAGCAGATTGTCATAGAGGGCCCCCTCTGCGAGGACTATTACAAGATCAGGGAGCTTCTGTACTCGCAGTTCTACTTGCTGTGAGGCAACGTACGGCTGCTCCATCTCTCGCAGTCCTGTTGTGCAAGCGATGAGTGCATAGGCAAGAGGAGCTAGTATTGTGGGGGAGCAGGGAGCTGATCTGGTTGTAGGATGTATGTATCGGAACCCGCCGCACTCGAGAATGTACTGGGCATGCCTGGGGATCCCTTAGGTTCTATAGATTATTAGATGTTGACTGTAAGATTACATGCGGATAATATCGCAAAACCTTCAATCTTGCTGCGTAAGTACTAACCTGGTGTTTTGACATCTTTTGTTTCCCTTTTCACAAGCTTAGACTTGTTTTGGCCGAAATTAGTACAAAATGCCTGTGGAAGTGCTGAACTGGGTAGATACACTACTGATGTTACCTGCTTTTTTGGGACAGGAGAAGATTTTTTTAAACCATACACTGAAATTTGCTTCCACGGGAGTAGAACACAGGAACTAAAGTACTTAAGCTATCTAAGAACATCTCCAAGAGTATCCTAAATCTTCTCTAAGCCTTGCTATTTTAGCAAGGTTAAAAATAACTCATCTCCAACAAGCCGAAGTCAGTGATGACTTCCGTGACTGAAAATCGAGAGGGAAAATGACTGGGGGCGGGGTGAGCAGCGGCTGGGCTTGGGCTGCGTACGGCGTACCAATAGGGCCGGTCCAGTCCAAATCCAATCAAAATTCATTTCTGTCCATTATTCCAGCGCTTTAAGATTCATGCAACTTTTTAAAAAAATGAACACTTGAGCAAAACTCATGAAATATTTGATATTATTGTTGTTGTTGTTGTTGTTGTTGTTGTTGTTATTGTTGTTGTTGTTATTATTATTATTGTTGTTATTATTATTATTATTATTATTATTATTATTATTATTATTATTATTATTATTATTATTATATACACACAGTATGAGCTAGGCAGCTAGGTATAGCAGCCACTGATAAAGTACGAGTTGCACGGGGAAGTCTGAGTGTGATCCAACGTTGTGCGGCAGCGGACCCAGGTTGCGAGCCTATTGCCGTAGCTGAAGGCGAAGCCCACCTCCATGTGGACCCCGCCGCCGAGGCGCCGGTCGCTGTCCATGCGCTCTTGAAGGAAGGTAGGCAAAACCGGCCACCCCGGCGACGCAGTCACAGTGATAAGCTTCTCCCCTCTGTCGTCGACGCAGAAGGGCTCGGCGTCTGCCATGGCGATGGTCATGCCCGAATAAGCCACCTCCATCGCCGCTGGTCCACTGCTGCAAAACTTGGTCCAGCCGTAGTAGGTGCTCTCCCCGCGCAACGTGACGTTGAAGGACGGTGGCACGGCGGCGGGGTCGGCGGCCGAGTCGAGGCCGGTGTAGACGATGGGCTCGATGGAGAACTTTATCCTTCCAATCTCCTGCATCTTTATGAAGATCGCGTAAAGCGACAAGCAGACCACAGGTAGGATGAGCAGGAACACCCATATTTTGTGGCAAAGCTCGGCATCGTCGTTGTCGGAACCTGCTGCTCCTGATGATGATGAGAGTAGTGTGTTGGGATCCATGGTTGTACCTATAGGTAGGCGGCGCCTAGCTAGCTATATATATTTCGTTCAATTGACGTTTGTTATCATGGATGCGTGATCCGCGCCGGGTGCACATTATATAGCCAGAAGCAAGACGACGGATCATTGAACGCGCGCGCGGTGTGGCCGCCGGCGTATCCGACACGAATACGAACGAGTGGTATATGTCTGAAAAGAAAACTAATTTAAGCCTAATAGAACCAGGAGCATGTACACGCATATCAATATCATGGAACAAATCGGACATGCAATGGACGGACAAGGTATGTTGTCTGGGAATCGAATTCCGATCCGTACGTGTATGGAAATGAACTAGCTTATTTTATTAGCAGACTACGACATAGTCATATAACCCAAGGTTAGCTTCTTATTGCTTGTTATAATTAATCCCAAATCGTGATTCGTGGTTTCATATATGCGTCGCTAGGTGCAGGCCGTGCCTAGCGAACACACGGCCGGCCACAGAGAAGTCTTTACCTTAATTATTTATTAGTAGGAGATGCTCCGCGCGTTGCTGCGGGTATGAAGTAGAAATATAAGAAGTTTATAATAGTCGAAACTATGAATTAGTAGATACATATATGGATGTAGTAGGTCAATTGTGGAGGTTGTATTCATTGACATACATGGTATAGATTAGTTGAACTGACCATTACCCGAATCTCATCTACCCGAATCCCCACCCTTACTAACCTCGAGGGTCATCCCCCCCCAAAATTCTAGGAGTTTTTCTTTATAAAATTATGCATGCTTTGGAGGACTACATGTAATCCATGTGATATGTGGTTTTGCTAGGTGTTTTCTTACAAATGGGTTTTTTTTTTTAGAAACGGTTTAAATTATGGAAATATATCCATATGGGGTCTTATTTTGAAGAGTTTATTGCGAGGAATACCATGATGCAATTAGATTTTAATTACGATACTTGGTTTAGATGCTACGACTTTTTTTCTATTTCAAAAGAAAAAAAGTTAGTGGGAGATAAATAAGCTTTAGTGGAGGGTAACTCCTTTGATGATGCCAACCGACATCACTTATATAGGCATGGACCAATCAGAAAGGAGAGAATTAGCTTTATACGATTTAGGCTTATAAGAGTTATAGATAAGTATTTACATACATTACATTTCACTAAACAAAATTGACGGCATTAGATATAGATAGGGGTTTTTGCTACGGTACCTCCAAATAAATGTAAATCGTTCATTTATTTCGATCAGACGATCAAGATAATGTATTACCTCCTAAAAGATAATATCTGAAATGTATATTTTAGAGGTAAGACGATCAGCATGCGAATAAGCACTTCTACCATTATCTCTAGTAGCAGAAAAGATTTCCAAACAATGAATACATTTGGCTTGTACTACTTTATTCCCCTCATAAATAGGCTCAAATTCTTTCCAAACAGAAGATCTAAGTTTGCGCCTCTTAGCAGGTCTTGATGCATCTATTCAATAAGTATTGATCAGTACTTGTATTTATTACTAAAGTATACATAATCAGTAATTAAGGGCATTTCATGCAGCAAGAATATTTTCAGTTGGGCAATTTAACGAACTAGGACAGTAACAATAGGCCCTAACTAGGACTGAACAAATCAACAAAGTTTTGAAACACAAACTGGTTGCTTCATAATGCAGTAAGCTAAATCTAACCTGGGCAGAATTAGGAGAAGTAACCGTTGTTCTATCATCAGACGAAAATGAAGATGATGATCTTGCAGATAGTATCGGAGACTGTAGCATTTTATTAAGTACTGGAGATCTCACAAAATGCACATGTGAAGCATATGACATCCTTTGCACTCTTGCTGGAGGTTTTGAAGCATTAACAACAGATGCCTTCCGTTTGGACAGCAAGGATATCACCCTTGATGCTGCATTTTTGTCTCCTTGATGTTGCATACTTCCTTGTTGGTCTGCATCTTCTTGCACAGCCTCAAATGGTACAGTTTCCATATGTATCCCATCATAGCTGGATTGAAATATAGTAAAATGTTAATTTGGCAACTACATAATTCAAGTGAAGTTGTATAAGATATTAATGGTGGACAGCGAGTGCTATAGGAAATGACTCAAGACAGGAATCATTACTCAGAAGCGAGTGCTTGGATCTTATATGCTTCATCACCCTCATCCTCTCCTACCCCATCTTCCTCTGCCGCAGAGGAGCGCCAGCTGAGAGCTGTGTCGATAGACTTGTGCCTTTTAACCATTCTTGATGAATCTATACCATAAGCAAACAAGTATTGATCAGGACAACATTAGAGCAGCAAATAAATGTACTATATTTTAGATATTAAAGCAGCAGAAAATAAATCTCACTTTGGCTAGTATTAGGAGAAGTAGATTGGCGTGTCCTTGGTGATATTAGTATCGTATTCAGTAGTGGGGACCTCACAAACTTCACGTTCAATGGCTTCCTCCTTCGCTTCTCTGCTGGAGGCTTTGGAGCATTACCAATAGCTAACTTCCGTTTCAACAGCGATGAATTTGTCGCATCCACACTCCTTGAAAATTGAAATACAGTAACATGTTAATCTAGAGCCTACAGGATAACCAAGTGGTGGCAAGATAATGTGGACTACAATACAAATTATACAGAAAATTTTACCAATACTTATTTCCAAAATTCTACAGTCCCTTCCACTGCACTGAAGCGCAGAAACTAACCAAATACGTCATGGATGCTTGAGGCATCAACAAAATTAATTAGCTGCATAAGCATCAACAAAATCCACTAAAGCATGCATAAGGTAAATTCAATTCCACTAAGGCAGGTAGTGTATCAATGGAAAACAAACTAGACGGACCTGCTCAACAAAAAGACACATTCCTTCTCGAGTGAAACGATTGCTGCTAGCTAGCTGCTGGTGAGAGATCGATGATACCCAAAGCAGGATGATTTCTTACGCACGCTAGATGGACGCAGCTTGATTCAGCAAAGACGAGGATCAAACAAAACCAAATCCTTACCCCATGCTCGCCACCAGCCGCCCCGATCTCGCAGATGCCGCCACTTGGATCTTGGTGGCGCCCCCATCCTCTCCTACCGCCTCCTGCTCCACCATGGAAGAGCGCGAGTCGAGGGCCATCTGCGCCAATGGACGGGACGATAGCTGCAAGGCGAGCAGAGGAGGCCGACAAATCGATGATTTTTCATAGTAACAGGGACAACAAATCGATGATTTTCCAACACCGTGTAGGTATGGCCATCCACAATCCCGTTCAATAATGCAATATTTAATTTCTTTGCTGTTATCCTATTATTTATTTATCTATTTTCTTTCCAAAATTCGAGAAGGCCACAAACGGATTTTGGAAGCAAGGGATAGCAAATCAAATCCTTACCTCCATCCCGCAGAAGCTAGCGCATGGATCTTGGAGTGGCCCCAATCCTCTCCTGCCTCCTCACTCCACCATGGAAGAACGCGAGCGGAGGCGCACCTAGGGCCCAGAACGTCGGAGCCCCATGTAATGAACCCGATAACTAGAATAGGAATTGGAGATAGAATAGCATGGAATTTGGGATTGGAAGCAAGCACAGAGTTGAGTTTGGGGAAGAACACGCAAGCGTGGGGAGGAAGTTTGGAATGATTCACATATTCGTTACCAACAACTTCGTTACAGTGGCTTTTATCTCACCAGCCACAACTCACGACCTCATGGGCCGAGCCCTTACTTCCTAACAGGCCAAGCCCAGTTACTCAAATACATGTCTCCCGCTTCATAGCTAATCAGCCACTCTTCGACGACTTGACCGTAGTCCTCCTGATCATGACATTGCCTCCCGCTTTAGCAGCAGCTTGACCCCAAGCTGTGGGATATCTTCGCTTCATATCAGCTTCATCTTCCCAGGATGCCAATGTTGCTGGTTGATGATGCCACTGTACCTTCACGCGCTGTTTCAGTTTGCCTCCTACCAAAACATCAGTGACAGCAAGTACCTGCAATGGTAAAACTGGAGCCTCATGGTCAGTAGCAACGAGCTCCAGAGATTCCAGGATCTCAGTGTTCGGTGGTACATGCTTTTTCAACTGTGAAACATGCACCACTGGGTGTATCTGAGCATGAGCAGGCAGATCCAACTTATAGGCCACTGTCCCCACACGAGCCAACACTTTGAAAGGTCCAAAGAATCGGAAGGAGAGCTTGTGATTGCTTTTGAATGCCACTGAAGATTGAATGTGAGGCTGGAGTTTTAGATAAACCATGTCCCCCACTTCAAATTCCCTTTCGGACCTATTCTTATCAGCTTGATGCTTCATCCTTTGTTGTGCCCTCAACAACTGTTGCTGTAGAAGCTTATGTAACAGATTCCTTTCAGCTAACCAACTGGACAGATCAGTAGACACCACAGAATTTGGATCTGACACGCCCATGCTTCTAGGTGAATGCCCATATAAAACCTGGAATGGTGAAGATCCCAGAGCTGAATGGAATGATGTATTATACTAGAACTCTGCCAATGGAAGCCATTTAGACCACTCTTTAGGACAAGCATGCACTGCACATCTCAAATAGGTTTCTAACCACTGATTTAGTCTCTCTGTCTGACCATCTGTTTGTGGATGGTGAGATGAACTCATTAGCAACTGAGTATCAGACAGAGCAAACAATTCCTTCCACAAGTTGCTAGTGAAAACCTTGTCTCTATCTGAGATTATTGCCTTAGGCAGGCCATGCAATTTATATATGTTTGCAAAGTAGAGCTGAGCAATTGTAAATGTTGTATAGGGATGAGCCAAAGCCAGGAAATGAGCATACTTTGTGAACTTATCTATGACCACCAATATGGTGTCAAACTTGCCAGATTTGGGCAGACCCTCAATAAAGTCCATGCTTACCATTTCCCAAGCTGATTCTGGTATAGGTAGAGGTTGGAGTAAACCAGGAAGCTTGATATGTTCTACTTTTGCCTGTTGACACACTGAACAGCTCTGCACAAACTCTGTCACCACCTTCTTTAACTTCGGCCAAGCAAACAAGGACTTCACCCTTTGATATGTAGCCTGTATACCAGAATGTCCCCCCAATGCACTAGCATGCAAAGCTTGTAAGATATGGTGCTGAGCCACTTTGTTGCTACCAACCCAGATTCGGCCCTTATATCTAATGATCCCACTGTCCAGAGTATACCCTTTTCCATTAGCAGTATTCACACTGAGTTCTACAAGCAACTGCTTGGACTCCTCATCATCCTCATACCCTTGTTGCAGCTTCTCTAACCAAGCTGGTGTACTAACTGAAATGGACTGAATCTCAGAGTACCCAGGCATTCTAGACAAAGCATCAGCTGCAGCATTAGATATACCTTTCTTGTACTGGATCTTATATTGTAAATCCATCAGTTTCAGCATGGCTTTGTGCTGTATCTTGGAGTGTGCTGTTTGTTCAGTAAGATGTAACAAGCTTCTATGATCAGTCCTAAGTATGAACTCCTTGTGTGACAGAACCGACCAATCCATCCAAGATTAAGCGTAACTGTCCACGTTAACAAACGTTGACACGTATACACCGTCTCTCGAATGAACCCGGTAGTCCGCCGAGTGTCACAAAGGACCTCGGTAAATCAACTTACATCCAGGATCACATTATTAAGGAAACATCATGCATCAAGATATCGTAGTTTACAAATAAGAAAAATAATTACACAATCGGTTCCAAATATATTACGTAAAAGTGGCATTGTTTCTAAATTATAATAACATAGTTTATAATATATCACCAGTTTCCATCAAACCTCCTTACAATCAGGATGAGAGAGTTATACAATCTGACCATGCCCGTTGGTCTTACTAATCCAAATCATCCACAGGATTTAGAGCAATCAACGCCAAGCCTCTATAAAGGATAATACCTGCAACGATGGGTAAAAACCCTGAGTACTCAATTGTACTCCGCAAGACTTACCCGATAGTAAAATAAATGAAAACTCCAAGGATACATGATAGTTTATGTATGGTGGGGTTTGTTGGCTAGCAACTTTTGCGAAAAAGCTCGTTATTAACTTCCAAAGTTTTATATATATCGACGGCAAAATTATTGAGAGGTAATTCCTAACTAGGTTTGCACCTTTCTAAAACATACGTTTGAATTATAACAAGCATATAACTAAAGATGAGGTACCAATTATAATCCTTCCAATATCAATAGTGAATTCCATCTCTTTTACTACGTCTCTGCGGTCAGGCATGAGTTTCTCACTATCCGGGAGAGACGGCGATTCGAATCGATTACACCAGCTGGGTAAAGCCCGTATCACACACCCACATGAGCGTGTACCTCACCCGTGCGAATCACCGTTCACTCTATTCAAAAGATAGGATTGAACCGCTTCGCAAAACTCATGGTCCTCGATCCTCACCGGTCCAAGACCCCAACGACCCGTGGCATGTAGTTGCTGATGGATTTTGGATCAGTCCCCTCACAACATATGCTCTCCTCCCAAGAATGCTAACGGTTCAAAATCTACCTTGAATGAGCTAATCGGTTTCACAAAACGAAACGAAGTTATTCGGGTACTGTTATGTGAAGGTAATGCTCAATCTCATACCTAGATCCAGAATACGGTACGGTCCTTGATCGACATAGACGGGAAAGATACAAGCATACAAGACCTCCATGTCCTGTAGTTTTACCAACACCGAATCCCGTCTGGTCTCCAATTATCATTCACCTCATGTTTAAGGATATCACACGTACCAACCTAAGTGGTGCGGATGACAGGAAATCATCCGACTTCTTAATGATCTAAGCATGGCTAAGCATAATTTATCTACTTTATCTAGTAAGATAAACGGTTTCTATTTTAGTGGCCAAGGAAGTCATGCAATAACGGTATCAACCAACCCCTAACAATTTAATGCACATCACAATGCTATATAAAGAAAAGATTAATTGCATTTCGAAAAGATAGAATAGGGTATTTAGGATGCTCCGGGGCTTGCCTCGGTGAAAGTTGGAGGGTCCGTAGTTAGGTATTTCGATAGTAATTTAGAGTCTCGTCCCTTCGTCTTCGGGTAGCAACTTCGTGTGGATCCTTCTCCTTGGTCACCACGCACTCGACGGGATCCTCTTCCTCCGATCCTATATGGATGTATGTGATGCATAAATAACGAGAATGCATATAGGATGCACGATGATAAGATGCTAGGCATGAAATGATACATGATAATATGATTATGGGAATGACAAGAATGGAAAACTACATAAGGTTCCATGTGTGCAATTCTCTTTCTCTCGATGACAACACTGTATTATCGAGTTAGCAAAAGAAAATAATAATTATCACTTATTTCTAAATACACGTAGTATGTGCATATCTCTTCTCTAGTAAAAGTATTTTAACTACTAGAGAGCAACCAATATTTGTCATCAATTCATGTATCATAATTAATATTATTAAGCAAGAGAAATGCTGAGGATTAGTGGGGTTTCATAATTCAAGATCATCATGTAATGCTAAGGGTCACACAAGCATTATATATGTATTCCATGGTTGTTTTATTTAGAGAAGGAAAACAAGGTGTGTAAACAACATTATCCCACTTAGCAATCATGACATGAAATAATAAAGCATCTATTTTCTAATTAGAGTATTTATTAGATGAACAGTACTCTGTGACCTTGAAACAGCAAAGTATGAAAATAAAACAATCAAAAACACACATACATAAAATCATATACCCTTCTTTTCTTTTTTTATTCTTAATTTTGGAAATAATGATTTTATGAAACATTTTCAAATTCACTTCAAACTTTTTATACAGATTGGTAATGGAATGAAATGAGTGCAAAACAAATTTCATAATTTTTGGACTAATATTTTATTCTCTAAAAATCAGGAAATACTCATTTTACAATTAAAAGAGATAATTTTATCTTATGCAGAAACTATCCAAAATCCAAGTTTCATATTTTTCTTGAGTAGACATTACCATGAGGAAGCTATACAAAAATTCCTATGATTTTAGGAACTCTAATTATTTTGCTACAAAATAAACAAAACTTAATACTATTCACTAAGTGGAAAAACAGAAAAAAAAAAAAAAAAACCTAAACCTACTGTGCTGCCCGTCCCCGTGGCCCAAGTTGGCCCAGTGGCGGCGGCAACGCGTCGAAGCGGCCCAGCGCTGCGCGATGGCGCGCGCACGAGCGGCTCGACGCGTGGGCCCCACCCGTCGGCCCGACGCGGAGGAAGAAGCTCCCGACCGGCGGGAGTTCGACGCCGGCGAGAATTCCGCGACGAGACCGACACCGCTGTGATCCACTCGGTCCCCGCACACATTCAGGTAGATACATGAGCGGTTTGGGGACTTCGAGCCACGACGACGACATGGACAACGGCTCAACGGCGGCGATTCGGCCGGCCACGGCGATTTTGCTGGCTCTGGCGAAGGAGACGGCCGGCGCGGCACAAAAGGTGGCTTTAGGGACTAAGAGCGAAGGTCCCGAGCTATGAATTTGAGCCGAGACGCCGCAATGAGGGGTAGGGCCGCGAGCACACCGGCACCGCGTATAGCGCACGGCGGCGTGAGCTGTGTTCCGACAAGGGCAAGGTCGAATTCACGCAACGGTCACAGGTATGAACTAATATGGCCTATTGCGATGCTAGAACAAAAGACAAAGATAGAGGAAAGGAATGGGAGTGCGCTGGCCACGGCGAGCGCAGGTTCGGCGGCCATGGCGTCCATGGCGGCGGCGATGGCCCAGGGTGGCTCACCTTGCGATGGCACGCCGTGCAACTGTGATGGGAAGAAAAAGCAGCTCGTGACGATTCTGTGGGAGTGGGGAATTGGAGAATGATCGAAAGTGACGAGGTTGAATTTGGGGATGGCGACGCGTGCGGCGTCGACGGAACGCTCATGGCGAGGAGAAGAAGAAGAAGGCGAACCGGCCGCTCCGCATTAAATGGCGCCGTCGTGGCTTCTCCCAACCTTTGCGAAGCTTCGCCACGCCTGCGCTTTCGTGTGGGAAACACCGCGAAGGAGCAGCGGCGCTGCACGGCGACGACGCGGTGGCGAGTGAATGGTGTTGTTGCCGTTGCCGGCCACTTGTACCATGCCCGAAACCCCTCTGCTCATCCCTCTCTAACTCACTGCCCGAGAAACCAAATTGGAAACCAACTTCACCGTGGTGATCTCCTATAGGTGGGCTTCAACTTTGCTTAAAAGACTCTAAGCTAAAGCTCAACTGGTTGCAAGATATAAGCCACTAAACAGGGGGCTAAAAACGAAACTGAAATTTCAGTTTCAATTAAACAGGGCACCGAGCACAATCGATTAGCTGTGTTTGACATTTAATTAAGGGCTAACCCTAGAGCATTAGGCCTGACCAATTGCATGAAAGCAAAGTCCAAACTTTACACTATCAAGTGATGCATCAGATGATAAAATTTTGTTTATGAAAAATTATTTTGCATAGCCTAGAAAACTGAATAAAATAACTGAAATTCAGGGACTTAGAATTTTCTAAGTGTACTTTTCAAATTTGTGCTGAATTCGAAATTAATGTCACTTTTTGAACATGTTAGGGTGGGATTCAGTACTAGACCCTTAAATAACTTTTGTAGCACATAACTTGTACTACAACCTTTATTTAGGGCTCAACCCCAAAAACTGAGAAGAACATATATTTGCACTTTAGGACACTTAGCAACTTGAAAACAAACACAATTGCTATTATCATCACATGTGAGCATGTTTTAGCAAAATTTTGTACATAAACCCTATCTCAATCTTAATTCTAAACATTTTAAACCACTTTTGAGATTATCAAACACACTTATATGTTGCACACATAGAACTTGCAAGGGTATGTGCTTATGATCAAATGCAAAATGATGCATATGTATTAATGAAAATGAAATGCAACATGATTAACATTTAGAAGGTTACAGCTTGCCCAAAAAATAACTCCTCCACTTATCCACAGCCATAATCAAAGCCAAACACTCTTTTTCATAAGTTGATAGTGCCTGATTGCGAGGATAGAAAGCCTTGCTCAGAAATGAAACTGGATGGCCATCTTGCATTAGCACAGCACCCATCCCCATATCAGAAGCATCAGTTTCTATAATGAAGGGCTTCTCAAAATCAGGTATCTTCAGAACAGGAGCTGAACACAGAGCTGCTTTCAAGGTCTCAAAGGCAATCTGAACTTGAGGATTCCACTGAAAGCTTACCCCCTTCTTGAGAAGTTGAGTAAGTGGCTTACTGATGACTCCATATTGCTGTATGAATCTCCTGTAATAGCCTGTTAGTCCTAAGAATCCTCTTAACCGCTAATGGAGGTTGGAATGGGCCAATTATGGACCACTTCTACTTTGGCAGGATCAGTGGATACTCCAGCACTAGACACTATATGCCCCAAATACTCTAAAGTGTGGACAGCAAACTCACACTTAGACCTCTTAAGCAGAAAATGATTGGTATGTAGAATGTGCAGAACCTGCTGCAGATGAGAGTGATGCTCTTCCACAGTTTTACTATAGATGAGGATGTCATCCATAAATACTAGAACACACTTTCTCAGTAAGGGTGCAAAAATGGTATTCATTGCAGCCTGAAAAGTTGCTGGTGCATTTGTCAATCCAAAGGGCATGACCTTAAATTCATACAATCCACTATGAGTTTTAAATGCTGTTTTCAACTCATCCTCAGCAGTGACTCTGATCTGATGGTAACCAGACCTGCAATCCAACTTTGAGAAAACACTAGCCTCAGCCAACTCATCCAACAACTCATCAACAATTGGCATTGGATGTTTATTTTTTACTGTGATATTATTCAGTTGTCTGTAATCAACACAGAACCTCCAAGAGCCATCTTTCTTCTTTACCAATAACACAGGAGAAGCAAATGGGCTCACACTATGCTTAATAATCCCAGCCTTTAGCATCTCAGCCACTTGCTTTTCAATTTCATCCTTCTGGTGAGGAGCATATCTATATGGTTTGACATTCACTGGTTGTGCTCCAGGGATCAAGGGAATGTGGTGATCATAACTTCTATTTGGTGGCAAACCCTTAGGCTCTTGAAACAAACTATCATACTGGTTCAGTAGCTGTTGCAATTCAGTGTTGCTCTGACCATCCATGTGACCTGAGCTGTCTCCCTGTGCAGAATCCCTATTCACAGTGAACACAGATTTAGGCTCAGTCATTGTTTCTTCAACTGGACAGATTGCTTTGAGTTCCAATACATGAGTTACAGCCTTTTTCTTCAGTAACCCTTTGAGTTTATGACCAGACACCTGAGAACAGCTTTTGATTTCATCTCTAACACCCTGTAACAGCACTCTCTTCTTATTGTGGGTCAGTCTTATCTGTTTTTTCTTCCAATGGATCCACATGGGGCTGTGGTCTTCCAACCAATCAGCTCCCAATATCATGTCATAACACTTGAGTGGAAGAATTCTAGTATCCTGGGCAAATGTAGTTCCCTAGACATGCCACTGCATTTGAGGTATAAAGGAGTCAGACCACATTGGGCTCCCATCAGCTGCTGAAAAACTCAGTGGTTCACAATACTGTTTCACTTGAGCAATATGTTCAGCAAGTTCAGGACTGACAAAAGTGCCTGCACTGCCTGAATCAACAAGAATAAGTACTTCATTGGCCCCAATGAACCCTCTCAACCTCAAAGTTCTGCTTCTCCTTGTCACAGTTCTTGTTGCCTTGACAGCCATCACCACTTGCCCAGCTTAAGGTTCAGAGTCTTCCTCAGATGAAGAGTAATCCATTTCAGAGTCCAACTGAACAGCCTCCATCAATTCTTGGATAACATGCAGAGGTATGTCTATAGGGCATTTGTGGTTCCTTCCAGTCCACTTTTCACCACATGTGAAGCACAAATGATTTCTTCTTCTATGCTCTCTCAGAGCATTCAGCTTTTCAGAAATGGTGCCCTGTCCAGAATCCAAATGCTTAGCAGAATCATCTTTTCTGATACTGGGCTTGTCTGTTGTCACTCCTGCCTTGAAATGACCCTTGCCAAACTCCTTATGCTCCTTCTTAGCCTGCCATTTGCCTTTGCTCAACTCCAACTCGGCCTCCTGCAACAAAGCTAATGTACCTGCAGCTTCCAAATTCTGAGGCCTGTGCAAGGAAATTGGTGCACGAATGTCCTCTCTCAGTCCATTCAGAAACCGTGTGACGAAGAACACATCATCATACGATGGATTGTAGAGAAGAATGCTATGAGCCAATTTCTCAAACTGTGATTGATAATCTGCCACTGACCCAGTTTGCTTCAGATTGTCAAATTGTTTCATCTGCAACGGGTACTGATCTTTGTCAAAGTGTGCACACACAGTCTGATGTAACTCTTCCCAAGTCTGAATCCGCTTGCGCAACTGTACAGACTGAAGCCAAACTGCAGCCGTGCCCACAAAATTCAATGCCGCAAACTTAGGCTTCATCATCTCAGTAACCCCATAGATATCAAAATAGAGCTCACAATTCTCCTTCCATAAGCGCGGATTTGTACCATCAAATTTGGGGAAATCCATTTTCGGAACCGAACCAGAACGAGATGTGTGAGAAGATGAACCCAAAGTGAAATCAGCGGTATGAATAGAGGGTTCTGGAACCATACCCTTAGGAGACATCGGCGGAGGGTTGATGCTCGGACCCGGTCCGAGAATCCCTCCGCCCGCGCTGTGCCCGCTGGGCCGCTCCGCGGAGGAAGCAGATGGGCGCTCCCCCGACGATGGAGCAATGTTGAGGTCGACACCCCCCGCAGGCGGCTGCTGCCACCCTGGTTGCGGCGGTGGGGGAAGGGGTACTTTCTCCAAGCTGGTGATGCGGGCCGCCGTTTCGCTCGACTGCGAGAGCAGAGACCCGAGCGACTTGTCGGTGGAGACTCGCCATGCTTCAAAGCCATTGATCTTCTCCAACATCTACTGCATCATGAGGTTGAATCCCTTGAATTCCTCCGCGAGATTCTCCACATTCGTCGCCATCCTGACTTGCAACGACGGCATCTTCTTCTTCGGCGCCAGGCTGATGGCTCCCCCGAAGAATTGATTGCTCGTCACCGCCCCGATCCACACAAACCGGACCTATGAAATCGCACGTTCCTCACCCGTGGGGAAGAACGGCGACCTGCCGATGCGAATTACGATCGCGATCCAGGTGATTTCACAACAATTCAGACGAAATCGGAAAAAAAATTTTTGGGGAATTTGGGATCTAAGGCTCTGGATACCAATTGTAATGAACCCGATAATTAGAATAGGAATTGGAGATAGAATAGCATGGAATTTGGGATTGGAAGCAAGCACAGAGTTGAGTTTGGGGAAGAACACGCAAGCGTGGGGAGGAAGTTTGGAATGATTCACATATTCGTTACCAACAACTTCGTTACAGTGGCTTTTATCTCACCAGCCACAACTCACGACCTCATGGGCCGAGCCCTTACTTCCTAACAGGCCAAGCCCAGTTACTCAAATACATGTCTCCCGCTTCATAGCTAATCAGCCACTCTTCGACGACTTGACCATAGTCCTCCTGATCATGACACCCCAGCACCCAGATGCAACTGCCGCCGCCTGCTGCCAGCTCGCTTGCCGGAACCCGCCCTGCCGCCGTCTCGACAGGAGAGCAACACCGTGCGGCGGCGATGCGATAGACGATAGAAGGAAGGTGCGGGTTCTTGCGGGTTTCGTGATCTGTTTCTCTGGCCAACGGGCTTTGCGGGTCACACAGCGTTGGGCCGCAAATAAATTGCAGCTGGGCCGTAGTAGTCGCAAAAGAAAAAATTGCGGGGCGTGCGAGCGGGCTGCGCTAAGAGCCCGCCCCGCCTGCAAGCTGAAGTCCAGCCGTAGTAGGTGCTCTCCGCGCGCAACGTGATGTTGAAGGACGGTCACGGCGGCGGGGTCGGCGGCCGAGTCGAGGCCGGTGTAGACGATGGGCTCGATGGAGAACTTTATCCTTCCAATCTCCTGCATCTTTATGAAGATCGCGTAAAGCGACAAGCAGACCACAGGTAGGATGAGCAGGAACACCCATATTTTGTGGCAAAGCTCGGCATCGTCGTTGTCGGAACCTGCTGATCCTGATGATGATGAGAGTAGTGTGCTGGGATCCATGGTTGTACCTATAGGTAGGCTTCTAGCTAGCTATATATATTTCGTTCAATTGACGTTTGTTATCATGGATGCGTGATCCGCGCCGGGTGCACATTATATAGCCAGAAGCAAGACGGATCATTGAACGCGCGCGCGGTGTGGCCGCTGGCGTATCCGACACGAATACGAACGAGTAGTATATGTCTGAAAAGAAAACTAATTAAGCCTAAGGGCAAAGTACATTGCTACACATCAGCGGTTTCAAACTCTGTCTCATGCAGTGCTACGTTGAAATTTTGCTGATGTAGAGGAAAGAGGGAGGAGAGAGAGGAAAAGGTCATTGTTTCGCGAAACAACCACCTCATGAGCTAAAATTTAGGATTATGAGACAACTATTATACCAATGTACAAGTAATTGTTGCCATGCACCTCACAAACCTTTTCTTTATTCTAACACAAATCATGGAATTATAAATTACTATGAGACAACTTAAAAGATAACCATTGCACATATTGTCTTTTTTTGGAGAACCATTGTACATATTGTCTATTACGTCGTCTTAAAATTACGTGACACCACATAAAGACCACTCACGAGACAACATCAATGTACTTGTTCTAGTAGAACCAGGAGCATGTACACGCATATCAATATCATGGAACAAATCGGACATGCAATGGACGGACAAGGTATGTTGTCTGGGAATCGAATTCCGATCCGTGTATGGAAACGAACTAGCTTATTATTAGCAGACTACGACATAGTCATATAACCCAAGGTTAGCTTCTTATTGCTTGTTATAATTAATCCCAAATCGTGATTCGTGGTTTCATATATCCGTCGCTAGGTGCAGGCCGTGCCTAGCGAACACACGGCCGGCCACAGACAAGTCTTTACATTAATCATTTATAAGTATTACATTACATTTCACTAAACAAAATTGACGGCATTAGATATAGATAAGGGTTTTTGCTACGGTACCTCTAAATAAATATAAATCGTTCATTTATTTTGATCAGACGATCAAGATAATGTATTACCTCCTAAAAGATAATATCTGAAATGTATATTTTATATTTATTTTATTTTTTATTCTATAAAATATGATAAACAAGGGAAGTTTTAGATATAATTTTTTAGATTAGATTGATGTACGCATGAGCTGACTGATAGAGTAAATATTTTTTATTTTATAACTTTGTACTATATATTTTGATTACCATATAATTTTGTATGTAACTTTATGCACTTGATTTTGCAAGTGCTAGGATTTGCTTGTGTATGTGGTTAGCCTGTGTAGCATGTGTACGCGTGGCTAGCGTGTCCGTGGTTAGCGTGTGTGTTCATGTTAGTTGAGTAGTAGTTAGCGTGTGTGTTTGATCAAAAGTTTATACAAAGTGAAATGAATAATATGTTGAAATAGATTTAATATGAAAAAATATTTATAGTTATTCTGATAATACTTACTCAACGTCATAAGTATTAGTACTTTCATATATAAATTTGATCAGGTTTGAATTTATTTGACTCTCCAAAAAGTAACAATATTTTAACTTACTGAGGGAGATGAGACTGCACCCAACGACGCTAGCCGGCCCGCTCGACCAGTGCATTCCCCGTAGGGAAATAAATTTTTTCTTGATCAAGTTTGAATCGGCATGCATTTTTTTAAAGGAAAATAATTTCACCTCCCGTCATTAGGGGATACGGAGGTCGGGATCGCCGCGTTGCTCTCCCGTGATTAGGGAAGTATTTTTTGTTTTTCTAGATTTTTTAACCTATTAAGTAATTCAAAAAATTGAAAAAAAAATCAACGGTTCATATTTATTTGAGATATTACCTTTTAGTAGATAAAGAATATACCTTAGCATTGTCCGATAGATAATTCTAACTTAATTTTTTGGCTTTCCGTCCATGCTTGTCCATTTGTGGATGTCCGCGTATCCGATTTTGTTTTTGATCTAGGCTTTTTCTATCTCGATTCTATTTTAAAAAAATACAGAAACAAAAACAGAATAGGGCTTTTCCTTCTGTTTACTTCCTACCTATAATATAGACGTATTATTTTTTTTCTTATATTTAAGTCAAAGAAACTATCTTTATATTGTAACAAGGTACGAACATATTTTATGGTTATTACTCCTTCCGTTTCAAAAAAAAAATGCAATTCTCTCATATCCCGAAAAGTCAAACATTATAAATTTTGACTAAAATTATATGAAAAAAAAATACTTAAATTTATAAGACAAAATAAGTATCATTAGGTTGGTTATTATGATAATAAATTTATTTTGAGATGTAAATGCTAATACTTTTTACTATAAATAAATTTTAAAGTCAACATAGTTTGACTGGCATTAGAACCGAGAGAGTATTACGTGTACACATGAGCTTGGCAGCTAGGTATAGCAGCCACTGATAAAGTACGAGTTGCAGGGGGAGGTCTGAGTGTGATCCAACGTTGTGCGGCAGCGGACCCACGTTGCGAGCCCATGGTCGTCGTCGTGCTTGAAGGCGAAACGCACCTCCACCTGGACGCCGCCGCCGAGGCGCCGGTCACTGTCCATCTGCTCCTGGAGGAAGGTAGGCAAAACCGGCCACCCCGGCGACGCGGTCGCGGTGATAAGCTTCTCCCCTCTGGCGTCCACGCAGAAGGGCTCGGCGTCCGCCATGGCGATGGTCATGCCGGAATAAACCACCTCCATCGCTGCTGGTCCTCTGCTGCAGAACTTGGCCCAGCCGTAGCGGGTGCTCTCCGCGTGCAACGTGACGTTGAAGGACGGTGGCACGGCAGGGCCGGCGCCCGAGTCGAGGCCGGTGTAGACGATGGGCTCCATGGAGAATTTTAGCCTTCCGATCTCCATCATATTTCCGAAGAGCGCGTAAAGCGAGAAGCCGAACACAGGTAGGCTGAGCAGGATGACCAGGAGTATAAACAATTTGTCGCAGAGCTGGGCAAGCTCGTCTTGGGAACCTGCTGATTCTGATGATGATGATGATGATGATGAGATTAGCGTGTTGGGATCCATGGTTGTGCCTAGGTAGGCGCCTAGCAATATATATTGATGTCGTTTAATTGAAGTTTGTTGTCATGGATACGTGATCCGCCGTGTGCACACATTATATAGCCAGAAGCAAGACAGATCATTGAACGCGCGCGCGGTGTGTGGCCGCCGGCATATCCGAGACGAATACGTACGAGTAGTATATGTCCGAGAAGAAACTCAATTAATTTAAGCCTAATAGAGACAGAGCATGTACACGCATATATCAATATATCATGGAACAAATCGGATGTGCAATGGACGGACAAGGTATGTTGTCTGGGAATCGAATTCCAGTCCGCGTATGGAAACGAACTAGCTTATTATTATCGGACTACGATATAATCATAGGTTAGCTTCTTACATTGCTCGTAATAAGATCCCAATTGTGATTCATTATTTCATATATCCGTCCCTACTAGAGCCAAAAAAAAAAATATATCCGTCGCTACTGCAAGTCTTCTTCAGCGATCTCGCGAACCAACAACTGCGATATGATGGCAGATCCCTCCGCCGCCTCCGGAGAGGACACGACGACGACGACGACGACGACGACGACAGAGAACAAGACCATCTTGGCCGTTGTGTTTTTGTGCCTTCTTTTCGCTGGCATCGGGGGCATGACGTGGGCCGTGATCAGCACGACGAGGCCGCCGGCCACCGCCAACGGGACTCCCGGCTTCTTCTCCGTGATGGTGAGCGACGTCATCGGAGGGCTCGATCCCCAGCACAGCCCGCTGATGCACCCGGCCTTGGACCTCACCCTCCGTGTGGACAACCCCATGGACTCCAAGATGTGCTGGGAGAACGCCACCGTCACCGTAGTGTCGTCCGACGGCGATATGGTCCTGGGCCTGGGTCACTTGTTTCAACAACTGTGCGTGGATAAGGGCGCATCGACGGAGGTGAAGGCCGCGCTGTCGCAGGTCCATGTCATGTTGCCCGACCAGCTGCGGGGTCTCATGGCATCCAAGCTGCACGCAGGCGAGCTGGAGCTCTTAGTCCAGCTCAGGATGGTTCCCAATCCCAATGGATTTTGCTATAACTGTGCGCGCGACATCGTCTTACACTACTGCCGTGTAAGGCCGGGACATGGCTTCTCACCGTGCAACTGCCTCGCTCTCGAAATTGCACAGAAATTAATTACCCAAACATTCATAGATATCGCCAAAGTATTGAGTGCTCCCTGATGAGTCAAGGAAGATTGAAATTTCCCACTGATCGACGGGCCAGCAGGCAATTCTCATTGACTAATGACGGACTGCTTGTGATAATTATGCAATGTTTGGCTATGACCTTCTTCATCTGTAATTCAAAATCATCGACTTTTTTTGCATCTGCAACACCTCACTGTAAGGGTCTCTCATTTATTCATGATACCTACACAAATGAGAGACAAGTGATCCGTTATATGATTTTCCCCTTCGCATACTTTGTTTAGTTTTTGTTTCTTGAGTAATTCGTCATAAGTCTCTCTTGCAATTTGTCCGAATGGCAATTCTCAAGTGCCATAAAAAAATTTATTATGTGTGCCTACATGCAATTTGTCAGAGTTTAGTTTAGTCTTTGCTTTCAAATTAAAGCCATGACCCAAAATAACCATGCATCATCTGACATTTAGTCACTAACCTTCACTTAATTAAGTATCATGTGACATTTATTAGTCACTAACCTTCACTCACGAAGCCGATTGAATCACTGTGCTAGGCGTAAAATCACTTCATGAAATTGTTCTCAACCGTTCATGATATTTTTATTCTCATAGTTGGATGTTTGCAAAAGCACTATGTTGATGACATGCTACTTTCGACTATGTCCATCGGACCATGCAAGAAAGGTTTTGATTGGTTAGCTACCAAAGTTTGCTACGCCAAGAATTTGGTAAGCCATGATTTTAGCAAGTATTTGGTTGATTACCAAATTTTACTAACTTCTCACATTTGGTTTACCAAATCTTTGGTAACTTTTTTGCCTAACTTTTGGCTTACCAAATCTATGGTATGGAAAAATTTGAGCTAACCAATTAGGTTCAAAGTTAAAAACAAAGTGTATATTTGCATGACAATATAAGATAATAACTTGTTGCTACATAATATATTAATGTGGTTAGAAACGACAACAATAATAATTTAAACTTAGGAAAGACGCTTTCTATGGCCTCTAGAAAAGATGAGGTGCTGATACACCATGCACAAGACTAAGTGCGACCTATCGAATCTCAACATTCAATTAGCAAACAGTCCAATAATATTGTTTGTTAAGGACTAACTCTTCCTCGATATCACATTAACAAGGCCTCCAAATCATCACGATATCTTGTTGTTGTTTCTACCAAGTGCTGCAACGTCGCCTTGAGCATGGCAATCACCCTTGAGACCCTTGCTCAAGTCAGAGCATGCCCTGAGCATGTGGAGAACATCTCAAAGATACCCTAAGATATTCTTCCACTTGGCCACCTCGTTAGAAGACTATTATGGATGTCCCAATCCGTATCATCGATGAGTGCGAGATGTTTGGCTAGGCTCAGGAGGTTTGTACCACTTATGAAAATGCCCAAGAGAACCTTCATGAGCTAGTCAACACACTTAAATAGTGCTCTCACCACTCAACTAGCCATTGTCACATTCTCATTAGGCTGACTGCGGGGCCATCAGACAAGTTTGTAGGGGCATTGGACAAATGACACGGTGTCCAATGCTTACTAGTGCTCGATCGCCACGGTTGTCCGGCAAGCGAATTGAGGCGGCGATGAACCAGAGACTGGTGCTGCACCCTAGAGGCGGCCGGTGAACCCACCGCACCTAGAGGAGGCCGACGAACCCTAGACACTGACACCAATCCTATCGTTAGGTTGGGGAAAGAAAGGAGAAGAGTTTTCAAAAATGTGTGTGCGGCAAGAGGTGGGGGAGAGAGTACGATGGGATAAAGCCTGACATGTCAGGTGGGTCGGTCCCACACTGTATACGTATAAGACATGTATTCAAGTTTTATTTTGCTGTATTCAAGTGGAAAGGAAGAAATGCACGAATCTCAAGAAAGCTGATCGGACGGCAACATGCAACAGAGCATGTGCCCTTAAGGGCAAAAAATACAGCAGTGGAACAAATCCTGCATGGTCTACTGCTTGTTTATATATCAAGGCCTGAAGAAGGCCGGGTAGGGGCGTCCGGTGCCCTGAAACTGGAAGGAGGTGTTCTTAAGGTGCTTGGGGGCGTTATGGAACGAGTGCCGCCTCGCTAGCGACAGTATCTTCTTCTTGTCGGCGGCGATGAAGTAGGCCATCCCTACAACTTTGGAGATGATGAGGGCCTAGCCAGTGGGGTTGATGTTGGCCTTGGCCCATGGCAGCATCCGAACGCTCGCCAGCTGAACCAGATCAGAGGATTTATACCAAAATTGTTAGGCATACGTGCATCCTGCTTTAAGTGCTTATATGGTATCACACAGTCCTCAAAAAGATGGACGACGATGCTCACGGTGGGAACCGCAGAGGCGACGGTCGCGACGGCTGCTGCCTTGAACCCTGCCAAGGTGGCCTCTGCACGCAGACATGTGTACAACTCAACCATCAGGATTACAAAGGATTTTAGCTAGAACAACAGGTAACTAAGCAGACATCATCATCGGAAGACAAAATGTGTAGCGAGCGTGCAGTATGTATGTACGTATTTGTATACCTCGGGAGCATCGCTTGGTGAGGCCAAGCTTCTGGTCGAGGCCTCGAGGGACGCACGGCTGACGGTCGACGACATGGTATTGGTATCTTTCCCTGCTCGTGAAGCTCGGAAGGAAACAGAGGACCTCTGGGGAGCAGCAGTGACTCAGGGAGAGTGAGCAGAGCTAGACTGCTAGCGCACGGAGGGTTGCAGGAAGAGGCAGGGGGGGCCGTGAATTTATACTACGCCGGAGCTCCGCATCGCCATCGGCAGCAGAGGGGACGGCAAATGATCGGCGGATTGGGGGAAGGAACCGGCGGCCCGGACGTGGTTTTCGGGCCGGGGGCAAAAGGCCGAAACCCAGCATCCCGACGACTGCCGACTGCAGACTGGAAGGCGCGGCGCCCGCGAATGGGTCGATCAAAAAAGGTGACGACAGCCGAGCCGGGAACGTCCTCATGTCGACGACGTGTGTCGTGTCGTGTGTGTGATTCTTCCATTCCAGTTCCAGATTCCGCACCGCATCACCATCACGCTTTCCTATCCTAGCTACCCCAACCAAACACTAGTGGCCGCCGTGACGGGCTGGAGATGATGGACGCGCCGCGCCGTGTGTGATTCTGCTCACCATTTTGCCGCCGGTGGCCTCCCGCCGTTTCACCAGCACTAGCAGCCTGGACAAAACACAACGCGACAGAGAGCCACTGGTTTTGGCCGCTTGGGTTGGGCCACCATGCGGCATCTGTGTGTGTAGTCTATCTAGTCTAGAAATATAAGCACCTCTTCCCTTTTGCCATCCTTTCTCTCCGTCGCCAGTAATCCAGCAGCAACATCACCAAGAAGCCAGCTTTGGCCATCAAAGGATATGGCCGCAACCGCAACCGAGGACTCCGACACCGCGGCCGCGGTGGCCGCGTTCCACGAGTCCCGAGCCGGAGTCCGCGGGCTCGTCGAGTCCGGCGTCAACGCCATACCACCAATTTTCCTCACGCCCACCTCGCCATCGCCGCGGTCACCCTCACCCACGACCACGGCGTTCGCCATCCCAGCCGTTGACCTCTCCCTCCCGCGCCGCGACACCGTCGCGCTCGTCCGCGCCGCGGCATCTTCGTGCGGCTTCTTTCACGCCACCAACCACGGCGTCCCGGCCGGCATCGTCGACTCCGCAGTCTCCGCGGTGAGGGCGTTCCACGAGCAGCCCCGCGCCGCCCGCTCGGCGTTCTACTCAATCGAGCCCGTCGGCGGCGGTGCTGTCACCTACTCGACTATCCCCATCGCGCCGCAGCGGGGCGGCGCTCCTAGTCCTCTTCCTCTCCTCCCCTGGCGCGACTCGCTCCGTGTCCGTTTCGGCCCCGGGGAGCCGGACCTTGGTCGCCTGCCCGCGGCTTGCCGGAACGTGCTGCAGGAGTACCAGCGGGCGCTGACGGCGTTCGGGAAGGAGATGGCCGGGCTGCTGTCGGAGGCGCTCGGCGTTGGGACAGAGCGGCTGGAGCAGGCGATGCAGGTGGAAGGGTGGCTCATGGCGTGCCACTACTATCCGCCGTGTCCGGAGCCGGAGCGGGTGGTCGGCAGCCTGGAGCACACCGACCCCAGCTTGTTCACGGTGCTGGTGCAGGACGGAGTTGGTGGGCTGCAGGTCCGCCGCGACGATGGTGAAGAGTGGGTCGACGTGGTGCCGGTGACCGGCGCGTTTCTGGTCAACATCGGGGACGTGCTCAAGGTACCATCTGGTGCTCGTATAGCAGTTAGATATTATTATGCCATGTTATCTTTGCAAGTAAACAATTACAAGATGATCTCAAATCAAATATACTACTGTACTAATAAACTACTAATAAAAACGAATATTTCAATTTTACGAGTAGTTTAATTTCAACGCAACCAGGTATCCTCCTTGTTACCCGCTTCCTCTAACTCGTCTAATTTTCATCAGACAATCCAAAAAATAATATAAATAAATGAGACCAATATAAATTAATCAAAATTCCATATAGACATGTTAGCAAACTAGGTTGTGCCCATGGGTCGCATCAGGCACTAAATAAATTTTCACATAACCTTATTTGGTAAAAAAAAAACTATATCTCAGGTTTACAAATACAAGGAAGTAGTATTTGTTAGCATTATTTGGTACAGATTTACCAACAATTTCTTAAGCTGTCTGAAACTATTTTTCTAACCAAACACCTTTTTTGTAAATAGCTTTACACATGAAACTCCTTAAATTATTTTATCAAATAATAAAGTAGGATAAAGCTAAAACTAATAGCTTTTTAAAGCTTCACCTAACATAAATAGGCCTTAACCTGTATACTCCCTCCGTATAGGAAAAGAATATCATTTTGTACAAGGTTTTGGTCAAACATTGGGAACATAAATCATAAATAACTTTTACATTGTTGAATTTAAAAATATGAAAACCATATAAATATATTTGTGTTAAAAAATGCTTTCATAAAAGTATAAATATATCAGTTTGTAATAAGTATTTTTATAATAATATAAAGTTAAAGTTATACTTTAGAGATCCTATCGTTATTCAAAATGATATTCTTTTTCTATATACGAAGGGAGTACTCCCTCTGTTTTCAAAATGTCGGTCGCTTCGTTTCCCGAGAAACAAATGCCGGTAATTTTTATAAATATTAAATATCATCGATTAGTATCATAATTAGTATCATCGGAAAGATCTTTGGATCTAGTTTTTTAATAAAATTATTTGGAGATATAAATATTGCTCGTATTTTCTATAAATCGAGTCAAACTTGTGGCACGCATCCCACGGCGACAGTCCATTTGAAACGGAGGGAGTACATGTTATATTTGCCCTCGCGACGTGCTCACATGGGCTTGGCCATCGAGGGAATGCTGGGGTGCCAGGGACACATGGCAATCGGCAGAACGTTGCCTCGGTGGCTCCGTCTGTGGCACTCATAACGACGAAAAATAGAGAAGGAAAAGAAAAGTCAAGGGCATTAAGATCTTTTTTTATTCTTTTTGTTTATAGGTGAAACTGTTAAAATAGCTTAAGCCTCATCAAAATAGCTACTCGTAAAGCTGAATCCATTAAAGAAGAGCTATGCCAAAGGGGACCATATTTTTATCTTATAAAAGGAAAAGTACTTAAATTAGCATAAATTCCTTAGACATATTAATAAATTGAATCAATATTTTGTAAAAACATCAAAACTTTGACCACAAAGACCTGTCAAAATATTTAGCTTGGGAACATAAAAACAATATGTATGGTTTACATTAAAAAATATTTTCACAATCACATCTTTTAGGCATTATAATTAAATCATAATAGAAAATGGTGGTCAGAATTGCACTTACCATAAAATGTCAGACATTTTGACTGGAGGAATAATTACTTCAGTGTTTTGCTATAATACTTCTATTTAAGTTGATAAATCAGAACAATTAAATGACACTGTTAGTTAGCTAGGAAGATATCTAATCAACATTTGGGTTTATCTGAGCACGAAGGCTAGTCTTAGCTATAGCCACACCTATGGCTTGCTTACTTCATAGCGAAGTTCGATGTGTTTAGTTAGTATCACATCTTAGGCCTTGTTCAGTTCGCAAAAAACTTGCATTCAAACTCCTGTAGCACTTTCGTTTGTATTTGGTAAATATTGTTCAATCGTGCACCAACTAGGCTCAAAAATTCATCTCGTGATTTATAACTAAACTGTGTAATTAGTTATTTTTTTTACTTATATTTAGTGCTCCATACATGCGGGTAGAAATTGATGTGATGGAGAGAGTGGAAAAACTTGCAACTTTCATTCCAACTGAACAAGGCCTTAGTTTAGTTGTGGCAAAATGTGTATGGCAATTATTTTATTTTCTATAGTTAATAAGGGGAGACCATTATTAAAAAGGATGCATATACAAAGTTTTCTAATTGAAAACAGTGAGGAGCAGTGAGGCGAGACTAATCGTACATGAATTTTACAAAAATCAGTTTATTTTCACAAGAAAAAAGCAGGAATGGGAAATTTTTTTGTGTTTCAAACAGGACCTAAAGTTGGTTTACATTTTTAGAAGGAAACTAAACACAACCTAGGCTCTTCATAATTTAATGGACTTTCAGAAAGATTTCTTCCTTGTTCTAGTCTTTAATTTCTTTCATTGCCATGAATTGCACAAATTCGTCAACTGGCTTAGAATAAGAAGTTAAACTACAAAAGACAGCTTTTTGTTTAAGACTACAGTAACTTGACAAATTACCCAAAAAAGTGCTTTGCATTTTTAATTCAGATCCTTCATGGGTATCATAGGCATACTGCAGACCTAATGTACGAGAGAAGTATTTTGAAAAAACCATGCCTCGTTTTTGAAACTCCAAAAGTACTTTGCATCAAATAGACCTTTATGCAAACTACTGTGTAGCTAAAATAGACACTTCATTGGCGTCAAGAAACAACTCCAGGGTCATCCCGTCAATGCCAGAGAGAGAGCTTGGTGCAGCAGCGAGAGGGCACGAGCCTGTGCGGAGCCTAGCTTGGCGCGGCGGCGTCACACGCTGCTTGCTTGTGCCGGGAGATTGAAGGAGAGGGAGCCGCAGGACCTACATCTCCTTCTGCGGCTTGGTTAGGGAGGAGGGGAGCCACATGTGGTTTCGGCGGCCACCAGCGTGGCCTTTTTGACTACCGGCCCTGCCACCTCTAGGGCTTGTTCGGTTGCAAGAGATCGGAGGAGGATTGAAGGGGATTGAAGAGAATTTTAACTTGTAGGGAATTAAATCTCCCTCAATCCCCTCGGTTTGAGGTGTAACTGAACAAGCCCTTAGTAGGGCCACGGGCGGACGTGCGGCGGAGGCAGAGGTGGAGGCGTGGGAAGGACGAAGGGGTAGAAGCGATGGGAACAAAGGGATAAAGGTGGAGGCACAGGGAGGAAGGTGAGAATACGAGAGTATATGAGAGGTGATAGAACTCAGCAGTCCAGCGTCCCATCGAGCTTAGCTCAAAAAAAGCAGAATCTATTTTCATTTCTTTTAGGCCCGGTTGTCGAGTGCTTTGAGCACCATGCAAGTCAGGCTGCGGTGGATGTCCAGTAAAACAAACATATGTTGTTATACTCTGTCAGCCCAGCTGGAGCTTTGGTTTAGACAATCAAACAGACCTTGTAAGTCACATAAGTGTTTCTGACAGAAGTATATACTTCTACTCTATTTCATGGTATGACAACAAAAAAAGTAAAGTTCTATTTCGAGGATGTGTCTACGTCTGAAACCATACTACTTATTTATATATTTATATAAATAAATTAATTACGAGCGAACTGTTGTGCCTACAAGCAGGTGGTGTCCAATGATGAATTAAAGAGCGTAGAGCACAGGGTGGTCATCAAATCCACACACGATGCTAGGGTGTCAATTGCCCTCTTCTTCAATCCTGGCAAACGTGACAAGACCGACCGTTTTGGTCCTCTCCCGGAGCTGGTGACAGCAGAAAAGCCTGCACGGTACCGGAGTTTCACAGTGCCGGAGTTCATGAGTTCAAGGAGGGAATATGGCCATCACAGATCGTCCATTGATCTATTCAAGGTCAGCTCCAGCTAATAATCTTGAGAGATGATGAGTTGACGACCTAGGAAGCATGCTTGCACACCTTTGTCAGGATAATGTCCAGTTAATTTCTATAGAAACACCGCACACCCTAATCAGGGGGGGGTTGACCTTCATTATATAGCCTAATAGGCTAGGGTTACAATGTACACGGGCCAATGGGCCATACACCCAATATGGGCTGTTACAATTACATTCTAACACCCTCCCTCAGTCTAAGCGGGAGTGTCACGAACACAAAGACTGGACCTAAAGTCAGTGAACAACTGTACAGGTAACCCTTTGGTCATAATGTCCGCGAACTGATGAGACAATGGAACAGGGAGCACCCAAACCTGTCCCAAAGCAACCTTGCTTCTCACGGACGAAGTGAATATCTATCTCAATATGCTTCGTGCGACGATGATGAACTGGATTGGCGGTCATGTAAACAGCACTAACATTGTCGCAGTAGACGATCGTCGCCGAAGAGATGGGTGCGTGGAGCTCCTGAAGTAACTGACGAAGCCAACAAGTCTCAGCCACAGCGTGTGCAACAGCACGATACTCAGCCTCCGCACTCGAATGAGAGACCGTAGTCTGTCGTTTGGAGGACCAAGAGACTAAGTTGTCGCCGAGGAAGACACAGTACCCTGAAGTGGAGCGCCGAGAGTCGGGACAGCCAGCCCAATCAGCATCGGAGTAGGCATCAAGCTGGTGATGCTGCCTGTGCCGATGTGAAGCCCGGTGGACAGGGTGCCCTTGACATACCGCAGGACACGCTTGAGCATCGCAAGATGAGGCTCTCGCGGGTCGTGCATGAAAAGGCAAACCTGCTGAACTGCATAGGCAAGGTCCGGACGAGTCAGCGTGAGATACTGTAGAGCACCGGCGAGGCTACGGTACGGAGTGGCATCCGCCACCGGAGCGCCGTCCGTAGCTGAGAGCTTGGCCTAAGTGTCAACAGGAGTCGCCGTAGAGTGACACTCAGCCATGCCGGCGCGCTGGAGCAGGTCCACATCGTACTGGCGCTAAGATAGGAAGAGGCCATCAGCAGAACGCGTGACAGAGATCCCAAGGAAGTGATGAAGATCCCCGAGATCTGTCATGGCGAACTCGGAGTGAAGAAGCTCGGTGAGGCGACGAAAGAAGCGAGGTCGACGAGGCTGTCGACGATGTCGCCGACGAGAGTAGCAAGTAGGCGATGTCGGCACCCGCTTTGTAAACAAAGAGGGACGACGGAGGCCGGCCGTGAAGCCGACCGCCGGATGAAGCCGGAGAACCGCTGGTGCCACGCCTGGCGCCCGCTTGAGTCCGCATAAAGGACTTTTTGCAGGAGGCAGACGTGGGTCGGGAGCCGCCGGTCGACGACGGCCGGGCGGCCGCCGACAGACAGACTGCCGCTCGCTCGATGGCCGTGGAAGAAAGGATCGCCAGAACGAGGCGGCGGCGATGCCGAGGACGATCCGATGGTGGCCGCTTTGACAACCGGATCGAACGCCTCGCCGTAGTCGATGCCGCATCGCTGCGAAACCCACGAACGACCCATCCGGGCTTTATGACGAGCCGTAGAGCCGCCAGATGATACTTGTGCTTGAAGACCCACTTGCCGGTGATGACGTTGGCTCGAGGCGGTCGAGGAACGAGACGCCAGGTGCCATTGTCAATGAGCGCCTTGTATCCTTCAGCCATCGCCGCACGCCAATTTGCATCAGCGAGCGCGGCGCGAGAGTTGCCTGGCAACGGAGAAGCCAGACTGGAGGCCGCCGCGGTGAAGCCATACCGCTGCATGGGCGGCGGCAGGGAACCCGTCTGGGAACGAGTCGCCACAAGCAGAGGCTCCTACGGTGTTAGAGAGTCGGGCACCACCGCTTGAGGCCGTGGGGCAAGGTGCCGCCGGCGGTGGCCGTGGAGCCGCGCCGGAGCCGACGACGACCGTAGTGGATGCCAAACCGCCGCCGCCGGGCAGGGGCGGGGGGATAACACCTGGCCGGGCGGAGGAGGTGTTGGAGCCGTGGCTCGCCGAGGAGCCGAGGGCAGCCGGTGAGTGACGCCGCGCCACGTAATGGTAGGGTCGAGCCCGACGGGTCGCCGGCACGCCGACGCCGTCCGAGATAGACGAGGCAGCGCCACCGAGGGCCGCGAGTGCCGAGCGCCCGAGGTAGACGGGCAAAGTGGGAAGTAAGTCCCAGAACAAAAATCAAGAGAATCCGGTTGAGGCTTAGAGGCCGCAAACGGAAAGTGAGTCTCATCAAAAACAACGTGTCGCGAGATGATGATCTTGCGAGTGGAAAGGTCAAGACACCGGAAGCCCTTCTGAGATGGAGGGTAACCGAGGAAGACACACGCCGCGGAGCGAGGAGATAATTTGTGGCTAGTCGTGGCACTAACGT
Organism: Chrysopogon serrulatus; assembly: GCA_015844335.1. Classification (NCBI taxonomy): domain Eukaryota; kingdom Viridiplantae; phylum Streptophyta; class Magnoliopsida; order Poales; family Poaceae; genus Chrysopogon; species Chrysopogon serrulatus. The sequence goes on along the minus strand of JADLZL010005601.1, from coordinate 46,434 downwards.
TGGGGTAGCATAGGCAGCCAAAAACCCGAAGGATGTAGTCTGGCATCTTGTGGTGGAGGAGATGATATGGAATACCGTTATTTTTGGATTTTAGATGGCCGCCGGTTTGTGAGAAACACGGCGGTGGAGAGAGCTTCGACCTAATAGGATGGAGGCATGGCGGCATGAATCAGAAGCGTGCGAACAGCATTGTTCAGAGTTCGGGGCATGCGCTCAGCCTTACCATTCTAAGCGGATGTGTAGGGGCACGAGGTGCGAAGTAGAATGCCGCGGCCAGCTAAGAAGGTGGCAGTGGCATTGTTGAGGAACTCGGTGCCATTATGGGCCTAAAAACAGCGGACAGGAAAACTGAACTGTGTGTGAGCTTAAGCAACAAATTGAAGAATGTGTTCATGAACTTCAGATTTATGACAAAGAGGGAACGTCCAGCAATAATGTGTATAATCATCAACTAACACAAGATAAAATTTATAACCAGAAATACTTGCAACTGGAGAGGTCCAAACATCACAATGAACAAGTTCAAAAGGTGCTGATGTACTAGAGACCGAACTAGCAAAAGGCAGCCTAGCATGTTTACCGAGCTGGCAAGCATGACGAATGCGGCGAGCTGCTTTATTACACTGGATAGCTGATAGCTTATTTAGAGTAGCGACGACAAAGAAAAGGGATGACCAAGGCGGGAGTGCCACAGCTCCGGGGAGACGATAGCGACGTGACAAAGGTGGGCATGCGATGTGGAATGGTGTAGAGGTCCCCGTTGCTATTGCAATCGAAGGAGGACCGTCTTGGTCTTGAGATCCTTAACAGAAAAACCGTAGGCGTCAAACTCAATTGAACAGCTTATTGTCGCGAGTAAGCTGTCAAACGTATAACAGGTTACGGGTGAGTTGTGGAGTGACAAGAACATCATCAAGATGAAAGGAGCGATCAGCTACTTGTAAGGAAGATGTGCCACGACTAAAGACAGGAATAGATTGCCCGTTAACCTGCATTACCATATCATAATTTTAGACTATGTATACCAGGTCCTGCCATATTACTGGTACACCATATGGCTCATTACAAATCCTTTCTCAAAACATATCTCCTTGAATTTGTTCTTTTGGGGATTGTCCCTCAATACTAATGTTAAAAATGTCTTTTCCATAGGAGAGTATGTATGATGCTCCATTTTAAACAAGAGCTATAGCTGAATATTTTTTGCTGCTAGCTGTTTGATTGCTTAACCTGCATTACCATATCATAGGGAGAAATTATTATTGCGGCTTAATACACTAACCAAAAATAGGCTACATTATTTGTCTGTAGGGTGCAGTGGTGCTACTGTAAGCATGAATTGTGTGTTTAATTTTTAAAAGTTCTGCTGCATAATAGATCTTGGAACATCTCTTTAGGGTCCCCATTGGTTCTTACAGAACATCTAATGATGTTGTATACTTACTAATTTGGGTGACATTTGTATATAATCGGAAGAAGTCTCTCGTGCTAATCACTCATAATTTAGACAATCTATTCCTTGCCATTATGAAATCAGCTACCCTCTATTTGTCCCTATATTGTGGTGATTATTTTCCTTTCCAGTTAGCTGTGATATCTGGTGCAGTTGACACGATCTCATTTAGTACTGCAACAAGCTCTAAAAGGTGACTTCATTTGTAGTTTCTGAATCATGACTTCCGTAAAAAGAGAGTAGTTAACATAGTCTTATAAATTTTATAAATTGGTAATGCCCAATGTTCAGTTTTATAACATCATTTTCTCCAACAGAAATTACCAATTGGGGTGATTTGAGAGTGTTATCTATGCCTGTAGGCAGTTGCATCTGGTTGAGTTGTGTTTAGTGTTTACGAAGGGGCAGATAAGCTCGTAAGTTTGATCCAGTGCCATCCTCCATATGTAATTAATTTATAAGCACTTGCGCACGCATTTGAGAATTCCCAGGACTTAGCAAACAACATGGCATAGGCTTTGCACAAATGAACTGCTATGTTGTTGTACTACATTTCTTGGATGAATCCCTCTGTCATTAAATTTGCTGAAGGCTCTCTTTAGTTTCAGTGAATGGTAGGCTTCATTCTTGTTCCCTCTATGAAGATGTACCAGCTCTGATTCTTTTAGTAATTGATATATCTACAATATTTATGTAACATTTGGTTGATTTAATCTACTACTTAAATAAGCTTAAGATAAATCACTGTGATTAATTGGTTCTTTCTTATGGTTAGTCATGTTATTTGGTCGCTTGCTAGCTTGAATTTTTATTTTCACAGATCTGTGTTTTGTATTTTATTCTTTTGTGGTGCAGGGATACTCTATATTTGGAGTGGGCACCTGAAAACATATTATCTCCTACCTCAGCACCGGTGGATGAGAAAGAAAATAATTAAGTTGGCGAGTGTATTGTTACTAAAGCTATTGTAGAAAAATCGTGGAAGGAGTAAGGACTGAAGACATTGGCCCGGATAGGGTTGAGGTTTGAAACTTCAACTTCTTTGCATGAATGTTTGGCTCTCATATACTTGGGTTTCCTATGGCAAAAACTTGTGTTCCTAAGTGTGCACTTGTTTTTGCATATGAATTTTTTTTAGGCCTTTTTGCATATGAATTGCTGCATTCCAAGGTTGCTTTAGAATTATATAGTTGGTTATCACTGTAGTCTATTTTTGTTCTTAAAAGAGAGCATCGTTCATCCCTCCTCTTCTGTTTTTCTTTTTGCTTCTTTCCATTGAATGCACACATAGATGTGCAGCGCGCTGAATGTTCCTTCTGTCCATAGGGAACGGTTCCAGATGGACATGGTTTGATCTTGCAACTGTGCCATGGGAAGAAAGATGGTCAAGCTGCAAAAAAGAATGGCAAAGATAAAAGTAGATACTCCCTCCATCCCAAAATAACTATCGCTTTAAACTTCCCGAGAAATAAATGCCAGCAATTTTTATAAATAATAAATATTATCAATTAGTATCATAATTAGTATTGTCGGAAAGACCTTTGAATCTAGTTTTTTAACAAAATTATTCGAAGATATAAATATTGCACGTATTTTCTATAAATCGAGTCAAACTTGTGGCACGAAAACCGAAAACGACTATTATTTTGGGACGGAGTAGTACAAAACTGCTTGTGCATAATGTAGCATTTGAAGCAACTGAGAAGGACTTGAGGCAGTTATTTATTTGGCCAGGTCAGTGTCCTCTTTTTTTTCATCTGAATAACTTGGGACCAATGTTAGTTAATTAGGTTAAATTTTGTTTAATATCAGTCAAGTTTGTCTTTTCAGTTCTCCTTGATCAACAGAAAAATTACATTAGTTTCAAGTTTTTGTTTTTGAAAGATCTGGTTGAACCGGCATTATTTTAATAAGAGGGGAACCATTACAGTGTATCTTACATGCTCGAGAAGCGCTGCCAGCTGCAGCCTAGGCTGAAGCGGCTTAAAGGAAACAGAAGTGATCTTATTACATAAAAATCGATTGAACAACTGGTAGTGGTCGAAATGTTTTCAAACCCGCTCTTGCCCAGATGGAGGCCCTGTCTTTTATCACCCTGAAAACCTCCTGCATAGTCTTCCTTTCCTCCCTGAATATGATTGCATTTCTTTGTTTCCAAATACTCCAAGTAGTCAATATTGCCAAGGAGTGTGTTAAGTCATCACTTTTCCCAATTAGCTGATCAAACCACTCCTCAATATGTATCCCTTTCAAAGATATCAGAAGGTATATATCCACGCCCAATGTCCTTTACTGGATATGCACCTCCAATTCTGTGTGCTTTGATCTGCTTTCCTCTTAATATTCTAGCCCTTGTGCTCCTCATCCTCCCTGCATTGGTGTGCTTTACAGAACATTGATGTGCCCTTCAGACTTCAAATGCCTTAACAGAATAGCAAGTTCCTACAACTTCCCACAATCAAACTAGACCAAGCAGCAGGAATTGCGAATATAAATGATTCAATAGTATCAAGCATTTTTCTTAAAGTGTTCCACAGATGGAAGAACAAGATATGCAACTGCAAGGCTTGATGAATAGTCCATGTGGCACAAAGGGTTGTTCCTCTTATAATTTTTTTCATACAGGATGCATTTGATAATGCGTTCATGACGATGGAACTTTATTTCTCATCCCTTCAGGCCTTTACCGAAAGAAAAAATGTTGCTTACGGATAGGAAAAGAATGCATGTGCTATGTTCATAAAAATACAAAAGTTGTTTTTGCCTGTTGCCTTGTATAGTTGATTTCAGATATCTGTGATTTGCATGCAAGAATGGTAGTTTTACCTGGTGCTTGATAGCTAGAATTCGATGGCTTAATTCTATACGTGGTATATCATGCATGTTTCATCATCGTATTTTATGACATGCACTGGCCAAAAGCGTGGCTTGGGTGAACGTGGCTTGTTCTTGGGTGCTTTGTCGATTTGAATCGCTCCGGTATGGCCATGGCGTGCGCATACCAGCGAGCGAGGCGGGTGTGGGGGCTCACCATAGGCTCGTGGTGGCTAGGATGGCATTGTGGCTGTGACGAATCGGTGCAGTCAGAGCAGCAGTGTTGTTGTAGCCGGGCTCACCGTAGGCTTGTGGTGGCTAAGATGGCAGTGTGGCTGTGACGAATCGGTGCAGTCAGAGCAGCAGTGCTGTTGTAGCCGGGCTCACCGGAGGCTCATGCTGGCTAGGATGGCAGTGTAGCTGTGACGAATCGGTGCAGTCAGAGCAGCAGTGCTGTGTCTATCGTCGTTCCTGTTCCAGCGACATTGACCAGCGCCGTGTTATCTTATTATGCGATCCATGTACCTTTAATACAAAAGTTTTACTGTCCCGTAGCAACGCACGGGCACGCTACCTGGTCGATAACAAATCAAAATTTATGGGTGACCGCCGCGGATGGCAGGATGGGTGCACGAAGACATTCGTTGGCAACGGAGAAAGCGATACTCAATACCCATGCGGCCTGCTAAGACGTGTGTTTCAGCTTGGCCCAATTGAAAGCTACTGACTTCGGCTCTTTGCCCAGTATCGAAATCAACTCGGCTCTCGGCCCGGGACTTCGCCCAGCTGTTCAAAGCGAGAGCGTGGAGGGTTTACAGTTATTGTTATTCAATCTGCTGACTTTCTTTTTTCTTTTTTTGTTTAAGTTCAAATTTTGCACCCTAGACCTGTTGTTTTGGATAAGATTTGAGTCAAACATTAGCAATATAAATTATCACTTTTAAAATATTTAGTTTAAAAAGGTAAAACTTATATGTATAGATTCAACTTGAAACTTACTTTTATAAAAGTAATTTTATTTTAAAATTTTCTTATATATTTTAATAAAAAATAATGGATAAAGTTAGATTTTGGAGATTGTCTTTGGCCAAAACGATAAGTTTTATGAGTATGGAGGGAGTATGATCCTTTGACTTCTATCCATAAGAGCAAGTATTATAAAGTGATGTAAGCAGGATACAAGAGTTGCCACATTATTTTTGTGCTGAGTTGAAAGAGAGAGAAGATGAGAGAAGAAAAGTGAGCTGTTTAGCTTATAGCCAGCTAAAACATAAGCTTTAAGAAGTTCTATGAGAGAGAGAGATGGATCTAGTAACCTTTATCTTTTTTTAGATAATGAGTAATCTTTATTTTAGCTAAACCACTATACATGTGGGCTATTAGTTAGCTGTATGTGACATAACAAAGTTATATAGTCTGCTGATGGACTGGGTTATTATCCTTACTCTAAAAAGTTGTGGCAGCAGCCACAGTCGGCTTCCTAAAATACAACGGCACGCAAGTCCTTTTCGCCAAAAATGCACGGTGGTGCAGCAGCAGCCATGGCGCTCCGGACGCCTTTCTTGTTCATCCTTCTGGCTTGCTGCTGTCTCTCAAGCGCGGTGAGCTCATCGCGCGCCGCAACTTCACCGCCATGTTCACCCTCGGGGACTCGTACATCGACACCGGCAACTTCGTGATCATGGCGTCCCCGGTGATCCCGGTGTGGATCGACAAGCCCACCTACGGCGTCACCTTCTTCGGCCGCCCAACGGAGCGCACCAGCGACGGGAGGGCCATCATAAATTTCATGGGTAGATACATAGCTAGCCGTCGGTAGATAGTTATCTGAATTTGAAATTTGCAGCAGTGACGGTTTGTTCCTTTAATTGGATCGGTTTCATGATTTCATCAGCCGAGGCGTTCGGGCTCCCGTTCCTCCCGGCTTCACTTGCAAACAGCTCGGGCGTCGCGCGAGGCGTCAACTTCGCTGTCGGCGGCGCGACGGCGATCGACGTCGGCTTCTTCGAGAGGAACAAGCTGGTGCCGTTCAAGCTGCTGAACAACTCGCTGGACGCGCAGCTGCGCTGGTTCGAGGACCTCAGGCCGTCCCTTTGCAACACCACAGAAAGTATATATGCATGCTGCCACGCTCTCTAATTAATTTATGTCTCTCTTCGTGAATTCTTCAAGATCACACTTACGATCGATTTATTTGCTGCAGGGTCTTGTGGGGAATGTTTCAGCAGATCACTCTTCGTCGTCGGGGAGTTTGGGGTGAACGACTACACCTTCATCTGGATGGCGAACAAGACGGAATCCCAGGTGATGGCGTACGTCCCAAAAGTCGTGAGAACCATCGCCATGGCCGTCGAGTTAGGTGCAGTGTAATGTAAGGTGCATTATTGATCGAATCATATAATGAATGAATGGAGAGATTTGCTGCCTGACATGACCTTGACAGAGGCTCATCGTCCGCGACGGCGCGGCGCACGTGGTGGTGCCGGGGAACCCGCCGATCGGGTGCTCGCCCACGCTGCTCACCCTGCTCCGGCGGACGAGCCCCAGCGCGGCGGACTACGATCGCATCGGCTGCCTGCGCGGCGTCAACGACGTGGCCAGGCACCACAACGCGCTGCTCCGCGCCGCCGTGGGCAGGCTCAGGGCCAAGCACCCCCGGGCCACCATCGTCTTCGCCGACTTCTATTCCCCGGTCCGGCGAATCCTCGAGAACCCCAGCCAATTCGGTAAGACTCACTCAACTTTTTTATACTAGTGAATTCGTGCATACGATCGACAGGGTTTACCACAAGGACCTTTTGCGGTGACTGAATTCCTGTGATGAAATAAATAAATAAATATGTATATATAATAATTCTGCGACTGCGACGACGTGCAGGAGTGGTCAATGACGTTCTGAAGGCGTGCTGCGGCACCGGCGGCGCCTACAACTGGAACGTCAGCGCCGTGTGCGGGATGCCGGGGGTGGCCGCGTGTGCCAACCCGTCGGCGTACGTGAACTGGGACGGGGTGCACTTCACGGAGGCCGTCAACCCCTACGTCGCCGAGGGGTGGCTCTACGGGCCCTACGCTGATCCGCCCATACTCAAAGCTATGCGGCCGTAGACAATTAAGCTACCCGGAGATGGGGAAGATGCCAAGGGCAATTTGAATAATTCACCACCTTTCTCTCTCCTTCCTAGTAGAATAATGTTATTTTAGGTGAGCCAGTGTCATCTAGCAAATTAACAGCAAAATATGACATCTCTCAGCAAAACACATTTCAAACGGTATCCATCAGCAAAGTAGGAGCGCTCGGCATGTCCCGTGGAAAATTTCCCTTTTTTTTAATTCATTACAACAAAGACACTCAACGGAGGCTACTAATTAATTATCTGATTCTACCACGTTCAGTCTGTACGAAAATAAGTTTGCACGAGCTGCACTCCGCTCTCTAAATTGAACTGGCAACCTTGATAATTTTGTGCCCATCCACATATAGCCTACAAAGCCTTGATATTCTTTAGCCAGTGATGTCCCACTTGGTAAGACTGGGTACATACAGCACATTAAAAAACACAACGGCAGATCGCATGGCAATATTACTCAATAGCAACTGCGAATTTGTTAACAGCTTGAACCACAATGATAGAATCATAGAAATGATATCCATTTCGTGAGGGCAAAGCGCATCCATCATGGACCAGTGGCATCAGGACTGGCAAATGTAGTGTAGGATAATAACATTCTCAAAATTTCCATTCTTATGTCTAACATGAATGAATTGGTACACATTACTGTTGTTGTGGAAGTCATACGAAGGTTTTTAGCCAAAAAAGATGGCACTGAACTATTTACCACACAATCTGACAGCAAGCGGCTTCCACTCCAATAACACAGCAGCTGGGAACAGTTTACAAGCAGGGTTTCTTAATCTGGCTTGTATCCAAGACAAAGGTAAACTTCAGTGACTTTTACTCAAGGTTGACCTTTTGCTTCTTCGAGTCCTTGTTTTTCTTGGCTTCACGGCGCTCCCTCTTTAGTCCCTTTATGTCGTTTGATAAGGTCAACTTTCCAACCTGAATTCAGTCAAAACAGTGAGTCGGGTTATCATGTCAAACTATCAAAGGCAATCCTGCTACAAGTTTGGTCTCTCTCCCTGCCAAAGATAAGAATCTTCCTTTCCATCCTGGGAGCCTAGCCCGGTAGCGCCAATCTTATCGATCAAAGGTTGTACTTCAACTTTTCTGAGTTTCCTTGTATGTAAGGGTAGGCCAAGGTATTTTCCAGGGACCATCGGCTTCCTAAAATACAACGGCGCGCAAGTTCTTTTCGCCAAAAATGCACGGTGGTGCTGCAGCTGCAGCAGCAGCCATGGCGCTCCGGACGCCTTTCTTGTTCGTCCTTCTGGCCTGCTGCTGTCTCTCAAGCGCGGTGAGCTCATCGCCGCGCCGCAACTTCACCTCCATGTTCACCCTCGGGGACTCGTACATCGACACCGGCAACTTCGTGATCATGGCGTCCCCGGTGATTCCGGTGTGGATCGACAAGCCCCCCTACGGCGCCACCTTCTTCGGCCGCCCAACGGGGCGCACCAGCGACGGGAGGGCCATCATAGATTTCATGGGTAAATAAATGCATGGCTAAATGCGCGCAAAAATTTGCCTGAATTTGAATTTCATCAGCCGAGGCGTTTGGGCTCCCGTTCCTCCCGGCTTCGCTTGCAAACAGCTCGGACGTCTCGCGGGGCGTCAACTTCGCCGTCAGCGGCGCGACGGCGATCGACGCCGGCTTCTTCGAGAGGAACAAGCTGGTGCCGTTCAAGCTGCTGAACAACTCGCTGGACGTGCAGCTGCGCTGGTTCCAGGACCTCAGGCCGTCCATTTGCAACGCCACAGAAAGTGTGCAATGCTGCCACTGCACGCTCTCTAATTTGCCGATTATCATGTCTCTTCATTCTTGGAGATCACACGTACGATCGATTTATTTGTTGCAGGGTCTTGTGGGGAATGTTTCAGCAGATCACTCTTCGTCGTCGGGGAGTTTGGGGTGAACGACTACACCTTCATCTGGATGGCGAACAAGACCGAATCCCAAGTGATGGCGTACGTCCCAAAAGTCGTGGGAACCATCGCCATGGCCGTCGAGGTAGTATATGCATTATCGATCGAGTCATGTAATGAATGGAGAGAGATTTGCTGCCTGACATGAACTTGACAGAGGCTCATCGTCCGCGACGGCACGGCGTGCGTGGTGGTGCCGGGGAACCCGCCGATCGGGTGCTCGCCGGCGCTGCTCACCCTGCTCCGGCAGACGAGCCCCAGCGCGGCGGACTACGACCACATCGGCTGCCTGCGCGGCGTCAACGACGTGGCCAGGCACCACAACGCGCTGCTCCGCGCCGCCGTGGGCAGGCTCAGGACCAAGCACCCCCAGGCCACCATCGTCTTCGCCGACTTCTACGCCCCGGTCCGGCGAATCCTCGAGAACCCCAGCCAGTTCGGTAAGGCTTCAAACTTCGGTGAATTCTTGGTACATGCACACTTGCACCTCCCACTGAATTCTTCAAACTTGGGTGAATTCTTGGTACATGCATACTTGCACCTCCCACTGAATTCGTACGTGCAGGGGTGGTGGTCAGTGACGTTCTCAAGGCGTGCTGCGGCACCGGCGGCGGCGCCTACAACTGGAACGCCAGCGCCGTGTGCGGGATGCCGGGGGTGGCCGCGTGCGCCAACCCGTCGGCGTACGTGAGCTGGGACGGGGTGCACTTCACGGAGGCCGTCAACCGCTACGTCGCCGAGGGGTGGCTCTACGGGCCCTACGCTGATCCACCCATACTCAAAGCTACGCGGCCCTAGCTGCTCCTGTACAAGAAGTAGCTAGCTTACAACAAACACAGGCTACTACTACTAATTGCCTGATTCTCAAATGCAATATTACTCGATAGCAACTGCGAATTTATTAACAGCTTGGGCCTGTTTGGTTCATGCACAAACTTGTCACACCTAACTTTCGATAGAGTTTGGCAGCCATAGAAAGTTCGGCGAGAAAAAACGGCTTGTGGCATAAAAATGAGTCTATGACGCGTGGGCCAAGATGCTAAAAAAATTTGGCATGCCATAGTTAGAGTAGTAAACCAAACCAAACACATGCTTAAAAAACTGTGGCATGCCAAACTTGCGGCATGGCACACTTTAGCCACGAACCAAATAGGCCATGAGCCACATTCAAAGCGTATCCATCATGGAAAAGTGACATCAGAGGACTGGCAAATGCAGTGTAGGACAACATTCTCAAAATTTCCATGCTTACGTCTAACATGAATGAATTGGTACACAGTACTGTTGCAGAAGTCATACAAAAGTCTTTTGGGCTAAGAAGATGGCACTAAACTATTTACCACGCAATCTGACAGCGAGCAGCTTCCTTCCACTCGGATAACACAGCAGCTGGGAACAGTTTACAAGCAGGCTTTCTTAATCTGGCTTGTAATGGTAAACTTCAGTTATCTTTTACTCAGGGTTGACCTTTTGCTTCTTCGAGTCCTTGTTTTTCTTGGCTTCACGGCGCTCCCTCTTTAGTCCCTCTATGTCGTTTGATAAGGTCAACTTTCCAACCTGAATTCAGTCAAAACCGTGAGTCAGGTTATCATGTCGAAGGCAATCCTGCAACAAGTTTTCCAAAAGCAAAACTCTGTACGAACCTGCTGGTCTGGCATGTACACCTTGCCCAGCCTGCCCTTCACTGGATCCTTGGTGACATTTTTCATCTGCGACAAGGTTCACGATAGTTGTGAATATCACAGTGACTCAGGATGAAAATTTCTGTGAGAACACAGAAAAAGGAGGACATTAGTTCCATTAGGTTTACCTTCTTAGCATGTTCAGCAGTCTTCATAGCTTCTTTCTTTAAGCTTTCAACTGGAGGTCTGTGCCTCCTTACAACCAGATCCATTGAAGGTCCAACTTCGACCAGCTCCATCCTAGGAATGGATGTACCTGACCTTTTTAGACGGAGAGCACAGTGCATCATGTACACAGTAGTAGGAGATATTGCAGTGCACACATAGATCCGATCCACACCAGCAAGGTTTAGATTCTCTACGACCTGAATTCAATAGCAACAGTTTATTATGAAGCTCAAGAGATAATCAATGCATACCACCCTGTAGTTACAAAATGGCATACCTCTCCTCTGAAAAGATCAAGCAGCACTTCTTTCAGATGCTTCAGCTCTTCAGCACTCTCGAAGTGTTCCCCTATGAAAGCAAAAGAAAGGCTTCGATCCAAGTTTTGGTGCTAGCTTCTTATCATAAACATAAGATTCCATTGATTTGTAGTTCTCAACTCCTACTTCAACAAGGTCATATATGTGGTGGTCATACGTTCTTCCCAAAATCAGATTGTTGGGCCTCTTCTTTGAATGAGAACCATACTGCACCATGAGTTAAAATTACAGTTGAAAACAATGGGGTGAGATAATCTCTTTAACACAAGGGTACAAACCAACATATGTAAGATACAATGAGATAAAGCACTGAAACAGAAGTAGAAAATATTATACTCATTTCCAATGGGGTCAAGTACTTCAAACGTTCATCCAAATGGCAAACTATTCTTAGCACAAGAGCAGTCATCAAAAATTACCAAGACATAATTCCTCATAATTAATTTACTAAAAATCATTCAAGAATCAGCCCAGAATTGAATTTAAATCATATTCCAATATTTTTACACAGGAACTGCATGATACAAATTTTTCCCAGAAACTACATCACACAACAAGTCTAACAAAACAAGAATCATATTTTTCAGAGAAATCTACAAATTACTATGCATTTAACCAGATTTCAGCCTTTTAAGCAAATAAATAAAACTATACAGGAAAGTATCACAAAAATTGCATCTCATATTTTTCTTAGATAGATCTATCTACCAGGAACCTAACAAAACAAACCTCACTCAATTTGGACCACATTTGCACCAGCTATGATTTTTCAAGCATTTAATCGATTTTCCGAAAACAAATAAGGAAAAGGGGGGCGAGCCCTAGCCCTGCGTGGACCTGGTCCAGTGGACCAGGAGCCACTGCCAGGCGGGTCCCGGGTCAACCGGGCCCGCGTGTCGGCCAGCCAGGGCGGGGGCGCCATTGACCGCCCCCTAGCTCACCGGCGGTGAGCTTGCCGGGCGGCGGCGAGGGTGGCACCGTTGTGCTCCTCGTCGCGAGCGCACCCGTGCCGCTCGGCTCGCGGGCGGCGAAGCGCTCAAGGCGGCGGCATTTGAGCAGCGGCGGCAGCGCGGCGGGCGGGGCCGGGCAGCGTAGCGAAGCTCCGGCCAAGGGGCAGGCGCAGGAGTTCCGCCGGGGTCCAGCGAGCTCGCTGAGGGTTGAGCGCCCCGATTAGGGCGGCTCGGAGCCCCGCGTGCTCATGCATGGCGGGCGGGCGGCGAGCATGGCGACGGCGATCCGGTGGAGCGGCGGTCGTGGGCCCGAATCGACCCGGGAGCGCCGACGGCGAGTGCTAACCCTAGCGGCGGTTGTCCGCGCTGATGGCGAGGGCAGGGAGCGGTGGAGGTGGCCGGGCGGCGAGCCGAGAGCTCCGGCGAAGCTCGCCATGGCGGACGGCCGGAACACGGCGCAATGCGCCCTCACCTTGGCTCGACGGTCCGGGCGGGTGCGGTGGCGGCGTGGAGGAGGGCGAGGCGAAGCTGCGGGGCGAGGTTTGGCGGGTGTGGGTGCTCCGGCGAACGGAAACGGCGGCGGCAAGCGCTCTCTCTCCTTCCTCCCGTTCGGACGGAGCGAGAGAGAGAGGCAGAGAATGGGAGCGCGTTTGGAGACGCAGCGCCTTGAGCGGAGGGTGTGTAGTGCACGGCGCGGTGGTGGTGGGACCCGCATCGCCGAAAAACGGCAACCCACGCTGGCGCTTCCTTGCAGAGCGCGGTGGCCAGTGGGTCGCGCCGTTCTGCGCTGGTCGGCCCGCGGCGTCTTGAAGCCTTGAAGGGTGGGGCGCGGGCCGGTGGGCCGAGTTGGGCGGATTCGCCCTGCCGGTTGTATTTTTTCCATTTTTTTTTTGAATTTAAATCAAACCTGAACAAAAAGCCCCAATTTGACAATTTTAGAAACATTTTCATAAATAGTTCCCAAAATAAAAGTTGTAGAGAAATTAAAACTGAGTAACTTTCATTTTGGGGTCAACTTAAAATTCCCAACAGAATTTAAATTACAAATTAATTTTGAATTTAAGGCATAAAAGGAAATTTTCCAATTTATTTCCTTTTGCTCCAAAATTCACCAAATCTTTTGCAATAAATTTTGTCAAATCATTTCAAATTGCTGGGCAAGTGGATCCAAACTTGACAAAGTTATTTACAGGGAATTAATTAACCAAATTAAGCAACCAATTAAACAAGCATAAATTTAAATGCCAAGTACATGAAATGATGATGCATTTAGGGTTTATGCTTGATGATGCTTATGCCATGCTTAATGAGTGATTAGAGTTAATTAATTAGAGCCTAATGCATGCTTAACACTTGAGGTGTTACAGCCCTACCCCCTTAAAGAAATCTCGTCCCCGAGATTTGGGTTTACTAACCGGGTTTTATGGAATTCGGGATAAACTTCTTTCGGGTAATCCTCGGTTTCCCATGATCAATCTCTATCATCATGGTAGCTCCACACGACCTTGTAAGTTCGCACCAAACGATTCCGAGTGACTCTTTCCTTGCTATCCACAATTCTCACAAGGCTCTTCTTTATAGACCAAGTCGGATGCTAGCCTCAGCTCTTGCTCATCAACTCTTTCTTCGGGCACACGCAAACACTTCTTCAACGAGAGACGTGAAAGATCGGAAAGATAGCACTCATCGACTCTGGTAACTACAACTTGTAAGCAACTTCACCTCTCCTCTCGAGAATCTTGTATGGACCCACATATCTTGGTGCAAGCTTCCTCTTGGCTCCAAACCTTTGCGTCCCCTTTATCGGTGAAACTCTTAGGTAAACATAGTCACCTACTTCAAACATCAAAGGTCTTCTTCTGTTGTCCGCATAACTCTTTTATCGGGACTGTGCAGCTTTCATGTGTTCTTGGATGGTTCGAACCTTCTCTTCAGCTTCAGAAACAAAGTCAATACCGTAGTATCTCCTTTCTCCCGCTTCGACCCAATTCAATGGAGTTCTACACTTTCTACCATACAAAGCTTCAAAAGGTGCCATCTTGATACTTTCTTGATAACTGTTGTTGTAGGAGAACTCAGCCAAAGGTAGCCAAGATTCCCACGATCCTTTTGCAGATAGCACACATGCTCTCAACATGTCTTCAAGAACTTGATTAAGTCTTTCAGTCTGACCTGAAGTCTGAGGATGATAAGCGGTGCTGTGCAGTAACTTAGTTCCCATACCTTCATGCAAATGGTTCCAAAAGTGAGCAGTGAACTGCGGTCCTCGATCAGATACTATGGACTTGGGTACCCCATGTAAACGGACAATCTCAGAGATGTAGAGGTCAGCATAGTGAGGTGGTCTGAAGGTAGTCTTGACAGGTAAGAAGTGAGCTGACTTGGTTAACCGATCGTTGATCACCCAGATTGAATCATTTCCTTTCTGTGAAGTTGGCAAACCTGTGATGAAATCCATACTAATATCATCCCATTTCCATGCAGGAACTGGTAAAGGATTTAGTAAACCCATCGGCTTCATGTGAATGGCCTTGACACGACGGCCAGTATCGCATCGAGCCACATAAGCTGCTATCTCTTTCTTCATCTTGGTCCACCAATGACGAGGTCTCGTGTCGTGATACATCTTGTTGCTTCCGGGGTGAATGGATAGCTTGGAAAGGTGAGCTTCATCCATCATTTTGTTCTTGAGTTCACGGTCCTTCGGTACGACAAGAAGATTGTCGAACCAAAGTACACCATTATCATCGAGTCTGAAATATGGAATTGATTCCTTCTTCATCTTTTCTTTGAGGTGATAGATGCCAAGATCGGTCTTTTGGCCTTCAATAATCTGTTGGTCGAGAGAACCCAAACTTGGATATCATGTAGAACTGCTGGATGCATCAGATTGAACTTCTCTCCAAACAACGGCTTTACGGCATGGTGATGTGACTTGTGACTCAAAGCGTCTGCAACTACGTTTGCTTTGCCAGGATGATAGTGCACTTGCAAGTCATAGTCCTTGATCAACTCTAACCATCTTCGCTGCCTCATGTTGAGCTCAGGTTGAGTAAAGATGTACTTGAGACTCTTATGATCAGTGTAGATATTGCACACATTTCCCAGCAGATAATGTCTCCATATCTTCAATGCATGCACAACTGCAGCTAACTCCAAATCATGCGTGGGATAGTTGACTTCATGCTTTCTCAACTGACGTGACGCATAAGCAATCACTCTACCATCTTGCATTAACACACAACCCAAACCAGTCTTCGATGCATCGCAGTACACATCAAACGGCTTCTCGATGTCCGGCTGTGCCAAGACAGGAGCAGTGGTTAGCAAATCTCGCAAGGTACGAAAAGCTGCTTCACACTCCTCTTTCCAGATAAACTTGTGATCTTTTTGTAGCAGACTCGTTATCGGCTTGGCTATCTTAGAGAAATCTGGAATGAAACGGCGATAATACCCCGCCATTCCAAGAAAAACTCGAATCTCGTGAACCGACGTTGGTGCCCGCCAGTCCATGACCTCTTGTACCTTGTCTGGGTTAACTGAAATACCATTCTCGGATATGATGTGACCAAGGAAAGCAACTTCCTTTAGCCAAAACTCGCACTTTTTAAACTTGGCATACAGCTTATGCTCTCTAAGTCTGGTGAGCACAACTCTCAAATGCTGGAGCATGTTCTTCTTCATTTGCGAGTAAACCCGAATATCATCCAAGAATACAATCACAAACTTATCCAATTACGGCATAAAGACTGAATTCATAAGATACATAAAGTATGCGAGGAGCATTTGTTAGGCCAAAAGACATAACAAGATACTGTACAACCCGTATCTAGTGACGAAAGCAGTCTTATGCACATCGACGGACGAATCTTGATCCGATGATACCCTAACCTCAAATCAATCTTGGAAAACACTTTTGCTTTAGACAACTGATCAAACAGAATATCAATTCTCGGCGGATACTTGTTCTTGATCATTACGGCATTGAGCGGCCGATAGTCAACACACACTGCCTCAAAGAGTGATCTTTCTTTTTCACAAACAAAGCTGGACAGCCCCATTCGAAGTACTTGGCCCCGACGAAACCCAACTTCTTCACTCATAAAGCGCTTCTTTAACTCTGCTAGCTCATTGGGAGGCATACGATAAGGTCTCTTGCATATCGGAGCTGTACCGTACTAGATCAATTGCAAACTCAATATCTCTGTCAGGCGGTAACCCAGACAAATCTTCAGGAAAAACATCAGGAAACTCACAAACCACTGGAATCTCAGAAAGAGAAGATGCTCGGATAGCATATGTTAACTTGGTCATGTTGCGCAACTCGAGGCAATAACACTTGGAAAGTGCCATCACCCTTAGGATCCTTGAGGGTAATTGTTCTATTCTCAGTATCAATCACTACTTGCTTATCTTTCATCCAATTCATCCCCAAGATCACATCCATAGTTAAGCCAGGCAGTACTACCAAATTAACTCTATATGAATTATCTCCAATTTCAAAGATTGCTTACTCAAGCATCTGATTAGATAAGACATCAGCACTAGCGGAGCTGATGCGGTACCCATAATCTAATTGCTTAAGTTCTAACTCATGTGACCGTGCATATGCTTGACTCATAAAAGAATGCGATGATCCAGAATCAAATAAAACAACTGTAGGATGATTGTTGACAAGAAACGTACCCGCAGTAACTGGTTCTCCTTCAGGGACCTCATCCACGGTGGTGTGGTGTGCACGGGCAGGATAGGTCGTCTGCTTTTTTGGGTAGGGACAGTACTTGGCGAAATGACCCATCTGGTTGCAGTTGAAGCATGGGCCTCTCACGGCGGGAGCAGCTGCCGTGGAACCACCAGTCTTGGCTTGAGCTTGAGGTGTAGGTGGACGATAACCCCTCTGGTTCTTCGGAGGTGGTGGAGCTGTAGGATTCCTCCTAGGAGCGGGTGCACGGAACCTCAAATTCTGAGCAGGAGGGCGGTACTGCGGACGATTAGCCATTGGGGGCTAGAACTGAGAAGATCCTCCCTCAAAGTTTCTCTTGCGATTCTTGGAAGCAGCATGCAGGTTGTTGTTGTTCTCCTGTGTCAAGCAGTCACTGATAAACTCATTGAAGGTGAGACTGCGGTTGATGCCCATTGTCTTTGCCATTTTAGTGTTGAGGCCTCTCTTGAAACTAGCGATCTTCTTTTCTTCAGTATCCACATAGCTAGGAGCATAGCGTGACAGGTTGTTGAACTCATGGAGGTACTCATTCATGGTCTTGTTGCCCTGGGTAAGCTTCATATACTCTGATACTTTCATGGCCATCAACCCAGGAGGCACGTAGGTGCTGCGAAACACCCGAGTGAACTGGTCCCACGTAATAGGAGCATTGGGTGGAAAGGTGGTGCTGCGCCGATGAGACCACCAAATTCCGGTGGCCCCTGCGGTGATGAGCTCCATACTCAACCTTCAGGGATTCAGTCATACGGAGAAGACGGAATTTATCTTCCATAGTGTTGATCCATTCTAGGGCTTCGAGAGGTTCTTTGGCTTGCAGAAACTTGGGTGGGTCAAGATCCGAAAAAAATCCTTGAACGTCTTTGTCATTGATTGAATTGACGGTCACGGTGGCCTCCGTGACTGGTATTGGCTGCGATATCCCGCAGTGTTGCTTCCATGTTCCTCTGACTGCCCAAGAACTGTTGGAACAGTTGCTCCGCGGTCAATGGTGGGGGTGGAGGTGGTGGTAGATCAGTCCTGGGATTCCCACCGTTGCTTCCGTTCCCTCCGTTGTCACCGTTCCCACCATTTCCTCCGCTACCGGCAGTGCCCTCATCGATCACATTGCCGCTAGCGGTGCGGCGTGTTCACACCATCTGCATATTTCGGCAACAAGCAATTATTAGGTGATGTTACAACATTGTAAGCGAATGTAATAATCATGCCAATAAATTATTGGAAGAAAATGAATTCACTCAACAACACAAAGGCATAAAGATTCATTTCCATAATCCATAACATCACTAATTAGATTACTTAAGAACATCATCCATGGCATACAACATCCAAAATTGCCAGCATACATACACTGGACTTTAGGCGTTCAGATAGCACCACAACACATGAAGATCCAACACACATGAGTCACATCTCAAGGTTACATGCCAACCACAAAAGAAACAAAGCGCAACTAAGACTAGCGATGAGACTATTAGCCTACTCGTGCTCGCTACCAACGTCAGACTCAGCGGCAAGAACAACGTCGTCGTCAGGTGCAGGCTCGGGTGTCGGTGGAAGGTCAGCGTCCTCCTCGCCTCCGTCAGCGTCGATGACTCCAGGCTCTAGCTTAGCAGCTCCAGGCTCATGGTGAGGATGAACCTGGTTGTACAGCACGTGGTAGTCCTCGTGCAACTGGTCAATGTACTGCTCACGGTCAAAGAGCCAGTGCCCCAGCTGGTGGGCGTCATTCCAGGCTTCATTCCTCTCTGTCACCAGCTGTGCCATCATCCTGTAGCTGTTCCTCTCATACTGCTCGTAGCGTGCAACACGTGCGCGCAAGGTAGCGATCTCCCTTCCCTCTCACAGGCCTCAGCGTCGTCCCTGGTAGCGGTGACAAGCTCTATCTGGTGCCTCAGGTCTCGGACACGGTCCGAGTGCCTCTTCTTCCTTTTCTGCTCCTTCTTCCATAGGGCCTTGTTCCAGTCATTCATCTTGTACATGCAGGGGCTCGAGTAGCATCCAAAGTCTGCATCATAGCAAACATGGCACTCATTGCCGTATTGTCACTGTCCTCAATCTCATGAATCCCCGGCCAGCGTGCCATGCTGGGGGACTGCTCCCAGAATGTGTCAGCAGGGTCACCACGAGGAAACACTCCCGCCAAGGCCTGAGCCAAGCTTAGCGGGAAACGCTCCATGTTGGTGCGCAAAACGAAGAAGGCGGCTCTGCTAGCCCCCTCCTCCTGTGACTCCGTGGGCACGCGCAGCGCCACCTCTCCCCACTCCGAGTCCTCGTGGAGTGGTGGGACGGTAACCTCCACAGTAACCATGTGGTCTCCGTCGCTCGGCTCCTCAGTCACCCAGGAGTACACGGGTCGCTGCTCCTCCGTATACCCCACGTGGGCCAACACACGCCAAAGGAGCGTGGGCATCCCAAACTCCTCCAGGAAGTGAGACTCCCGGATAGTGGTGCGAGGTGCGAGCTGTCCACGCGGTACACGGCCTCCGGTGGACTTGCGAGCAGTCTGCTTGGTGCGGGCCATCTGTTTAGAAATTTATCCCGAGTGAGTCAAGTGATTAATTAACCAATTTTAATTATCTGAAGTAACCAATTTACAAGGGAAGGTAAATGTAATGACATGAGATGAACAAACATGATGTATGCACGTATCTTACGTTCTCACAAACTTAGCAAAAATAAATTCTAGCGGTATAAACGGTGGCATACACGTTCTCTCATAGAGTATAACTAGACGTTCTACACGAAGCGCTGTTATGTACCGCGAAAAATCCACTTCACCCATCCCAACAAAGTATGAATATAATGCATTGCGGGAATGTAAAAATTAAATACTCACACATACGTGCATTCCCAAATACACGCACATATAGTACAACTACCCGATCCTCGTCCTCATGACGGCATCGTCTCAACAGACGGCACAACCCATAATTAAACATCTTGGTAAGTACATGGTTTGGACATGTAAGTACTTCCGGTATCACACTAGCACTCCCCTAGATTGCCGGTTGGACAACCATGCCCTCACAACTCCCACTTACCGAGGCGTAGAGGCATTTTGAACCATACATTACCATTCAAGCGGATGACACCCATACAATTACCTTCTTTGCATGGGCAACAAGAAAAGTAAAATATGATGCAAGCCCCCAAGTCAAGTACTTAAATAGCCACCTAGAGTCCTTAATTGGGCATAAAGGATATGACCACCGGCACACTCTTAATTTGCAACGAGGTTTTCTCCAAAGACTTATAGATCTATAAGTTAAAAATTCAGTTTTGAAACCAAAATCTTTTGATTTAAATACACATGTGAACAAAGGTCGATACAGGGACGTGAAGACGGCTACTCACCAAAGACGGCTCCCGTCGGGACAAGAGCAAGAAGGACGGATCCAAGTAGAATACGGATCATCCTAGTTAGACGAATAGAAAGTAACCTCTCATAATCGAACAGAACACTTCCTATGAATCCGACTAGGATTAGAAACCATAGCTCGCTCTTTTTCCTCTTATAAAAAGAGCCAGAGCACCCTCTTTTGTAACAGACGAACACACAATCATACATTAATCCAACGCAAAGGGCCAAGGCCGACTGGAGTAGAGCTTTTACTCGATGACGAGGGCTCGAACCAGGATAAACCGCGTGTCTCTTGCGTGAAACCACCGAGTTCTAGTCGTTCGCCGAGGTCCGAATCAATCGCTACGGGGAACCCTCGCGGGCGGCTATCGGTGGTCAAACACCGACACCGGCGCGCCCGGGTAGGGGTTTTCGGCGAAATCAACGTCAAAGGCTCGACGGACCTACACATGATGATTTTTTCGGCGGGATCAACCTTCGTTTTCGGAAGCTGGGTCTGCGAAGCAGACGAACAAGGAATTCTTCATGGTCGACTACTTCGAGAATCCGAGCCGAAGATACAAGAAATTTTTTCAAGACTCAAGCTCATAGAGGAAGCTGAAAACCCAAATATACAAGACAAGCCGAGTTCTTTTCACTACGGTTTCAACAACTCGGCACGAATATATCGAATATCACTCGAAAGGCAATGGAATCTTACGACCTCGACCAATGGAACATCTTCAAACAAGATAAGTACTCTACCTTCCTTCCTTTTCAATATGGTAAACCTCTAGAAGGAGAAGAACTCGACCATCCACCCAATACACACGAAGAAGTGTTCATGATAAGGCAACCTCTAGTACCACCAAATCCAACCCGACTACGGATCTTGGAAGAATCGTAAGTCGATATTCCAAAGAAATTCTGTCACAAAAGAAGGAGAGACCGACAAAAAGCGAAAGCAAAGAAGAGAAAGAAGAAACAAGAAAAGAGGAGGAAGAAGGAACCGAGTTCATGAACGAAGAGAAGCATGGCGCAAATATGAAGAAGAGCTAGCCGACTACAATCAAAAAAAGAGCCGAGAAAGAAGCCGAGGAAAGACGAATCGCAAAGAAGGACAAGACTTGATCCTATCAACAAGATACAAGAGTTAATTAATGAAATTGACGCCATACAACGACCAAGTGAAGAACAAGCCAGGCTTAGAAGTCTACTCGAGATACCGCGCAAAGGATACAAGACGACCGAGTACCTCCCCGACACATACCATCCGAACAGCATACAAGTCAAAGAACTCGGAGGATTTCCGCTTTCGAAAGATTATCAACTCCAAATTATGGGAGAAGAGCTCAACCTCATCACGATTGGACAGAAAAAAAACAGGGAAAACAGGGAAGATCTCCGACACCACCTAGAAGTCCCCCCGTGATTATTTCAAGATACGACAACCAAAAGTGATTCCGACTACGCACCCAAAAAAGTACCCGACAGATTTTCTTGCTTCGCAGAAGACTACTCACGCTTAAACTACCTCACAAATTCAAACCATCCAATCATTCAAAATATGATGGCAAGACGAGCCAATGCAATGGCTTAGGATTTATTCTCAATCTATAGAACTAGCCGGAGGCGATGACGATATAAAAAGCCTTATTTTTCCCAATGGCCCCGAAACATTACCACTCCAAAGGTTCGATAAGTTACGACCCGGATCTATCAAAGCATGGGGCGACCTCCAAAAAAAGCCTTTTGCGAGAATTTTGCAGGATACCGATCCACCCAATAACGCAAGCCGAGTTGAAAGGTTTAAAGCAAAATCCAGGAGAAAGCCTTAGAGACTTCTATAGAAGATTTGGAGAACTCGAGCACAAGTACATGACATCACCGAAAAGAGAAGTAATAGAAGCATTTTCATACGGCTTAAAAGTAAGATGGATGTTTCACGATTTCTGCAAAAAAAAAACCCTGACAAACGAGGAGTTCAAAAGAACAGATTGAAAAAGATGATTACAGCAGAAGAGAAGACAAGAGAAAGATTTCCGGATAACGTAAAACAACTCGAAAAGGAGAAACAACACGCATGTAAGAAACAACTCGAACGATCAAAACAACACAAGATGGAACAACCAAAACAACTCGGGTTATCAAGACAACTCGAGATACCGTGACAACTCAAGGTATCAAGACAACTCAAGAAGATGGAACATTCAAGACAAATGCACAAGAATTCCACAACAAAAAAGAGATATTCTCGACAACATGGTGGCATCCACCGAAAGAAAGAAATTCTACCCGACAAGAAGATTTGAAGACCTCAAAAACATGAAATGCATCTATCATCCAATAGGAATCCACCCAATGGGAGAGTGTCGCATCTTTCAAGAAAAATATATGAGAAAGGACAAACAAGACAAGGAAGAAAACAAAGAGAGAAAAAGAAGACAACACAACCGATAACGGTTTTTTCAAAATCCAAGAGCAACAAGATCGCAATATTCTCGAGAGTACCCGGTTCTAGGAGCAAACAAGAAGACAAGCTTGTTTGGTGAACAATCATGGCAAAGCAGAGCCAAAGAACACCCGATATATTTAAACCGGTCACAATATCCAATTCAGTTCTCACGGGAAGACCAATGGACAAGTGTTGGGAACGCAGGGGCTATATCCATTAGTACTCGGACCAACAATCGCCGCCATAACGGTAACCAAAGTACTCATTGATGGGGGGGGGACTCAACATCATATTTGCGCACACCCCTCAAGAAAATGGGAACAGAATTTTCAAAAAATGATCACACCTACAAGCGTACCTTTTTATGGGATAGTACCCGGAGACCAGCTATGCCTCTCGGACAGATTACACTTCCAAAGAAACATTTGGAACTCCCACAAATTACAGTGACGTAACTCATCAAATTTGAAGTTGCAGATTTTGAATCATCATATCATGCGATATTAGGAAGACCAGCACTAGCAAAATTTTTGGCTATACCACACTATCCATATCTACTACTCAAGATGCCAGGACCACACGGAGTACTCTCTCTCGAGGAGACCTAAAAAGAGCCTACGAATGCGATGTACAAGCAATACAAATATCCTTAAAAGTACAAGGTGAAATCAACTCGGCAAAGAGCGTAAATAAGAACGTAAGAACTAGAGATACCAGCCAAAAAAACAAAGTACACTCACCACAAACCGAGGGAGAGGGCACCAAAAGATTGATCTAGGGACAGGTGATCTATCAAAGACGCCACAATCAAATCGCACACCCGCCTATCAAATAGGAACTCGCGCTCACCAACTTCTTACGGGACAACAAGGATATATTTGCCCGAAACCAGCCAGATATGCCCTGAGTCCCAAGGGAGTTGGTCGAGCACAAAAATTGAAGTCAAAAAAAAGGAGCAAGACCGATCAAACAAAGACTACGACGTTTTTCACCGCACAAGAAGGAAGCAATAAAAAAGAAATAGCCCGACTACTAGCAGCGGGGGGTTCATTAAAGAAATCTTACACCCGCATCGGGTTGGCAAATCCTGCTCGTACACAAAAAAGAACACGATGAATGGCGTATGTGTGTCGACTACACGGACCTTAACAAACATTGTCCAAAGGACCCTTTCGGATTACCAAGAATTGATCGATAGTGGATTCAACAAAAGGGATCAGCTCTATTATCCTTTCTAGATTGCTACTCGGGATATCACCAGATTGCACCAAAAGAAGAAGACCAAAGCAAGACTTCTTTCATTACACCTTTCGGCGCCTATTGTTACAAAACAATGTCTTTTGGACTCAAAAAATACAGGAGCAACATACCAAAGAGCAATCCAGACTTGTTTGGGAGATCAAATTGGAAAGAACGCGGAAGCATATGTGGATGACGTAGTCGCCAAAACAAAGAACCCGCATTCTCTCGATTGAAGATCTACAACAAACTTTCAACAATCTCAAAAGATGGAAGTGGAAACTTAACCCCAACAAATGTGTATTTGGCGTATCATCGGGACAACTACTCGGATTTCTGGTCACCAAAGAGGAATTGAAGCAAGCACAAAACAAATCAAGGCAATAACCGACATGGGCCCACCAAATAGATATCAAGGATCTACGTAAACTAACAAAGTTGCATGGCAAAGACTCAACGATTCATCTCCAGATGGGGGAAAAAGGCTTACCTTTTTTAAATTACTAAAGAAAATGCAGACAAATTTACCTAGAACGAAGAAGCACAAGAAACCTTCAACAAGCTAAAAGCATACATCAAAGACATCTCCAAAGATTAGTACCACCAAAGAAAGACGAAGACCTCATGCTTTACATTACCGCAACTACTTCAAAAGAGTTAGCACGGCTATTGTGGTCGAAAAAGAGAAGAACAAGGACACATCTACAAAGTACAAAGGCCAAGATACTACATAAGTGAAGTACTCACAAGATTAAAAGTGAGATATCCTCACGTGCAAAAAACTACTCTACGCAATACTTATAACTTCAAGGAAGATCGGGCATTATTTTGAAGACCACAAAGTAGTCGTCCGTAAATGCATTTTCCACTCGGAGACATCCTAAGAAACCGAGACTCAACAGACGAATTTCAAAATGGGCGCTTGAACTCGGAGCACTCAAAAATAGAATTTACACCAAGAAAGGCAATCAAATCTCAAGCATTGTCGACTTCATTGCGGAATGGACCGAAATACAACAACCTACTCCAAACGTCATCCTAGACCATTGGAAAATGTACTTCGATGAATCTCTAAAACTAGGAGGGGCAGGAGTAGGAGTACTACTTATCGCACCCGATGGAAAACAACTCAGATATGTTCTACAAATTTTATGGCAAGCTACCAACAATGAAGCAGAGTACGAAGCACTCATCCATGGCCTACAAGTCGCAACGTCACTTGGAATCAAAAGATTACTAGTCTACGGAGATTCAGCGAGTAATCAACCAAGTCAATAAAGAATGGGATTGCACCAAGAAAAACATGGATGCCTATTGCGCAGAAATCGAAAAGCTTGAGAAGAATTTTCAAGGTCTAGAAATACATCACAAGACTTCTTCTACCTACCAGAACGAGCCTCCAATCACAATGCTACTCCGGGATTAGTCTGCCTCTAATCCCTATCTCAAGAATTCTTCTACCCACTAAATGGACCATACTGGAAGAACAAGAAAGAAGCCCGGGGGCTGTTCAACCTCGTAAACTATCATTGTCACAAGAACAGGAAGAAGCATACTACAAGACTCTGAAAACAACCGAAAGGGAAGTGCAATTTTATAGACCAAGATCGGCGCACATAGACCAAGTCCACCAATTCGGAGAAGCATTGACAAGGACAATAAAAAGAAGGCAAGAAAGAGAGCAAATGAAGAGTATATTCCAAGCATATCCCAAAGACAAGAAAAAGCCTTTATACCACCACATTGTCAACGCCCAACCATAAAAAGCAGACATATAAAGGACAAGAAAAGCAAAGTCACGAGCCGTTGTCCGTTTCCTACGAAGAACTCGGAAAAAGCTCGGGGGCTGCAGCTAAGGAAGAACTCGGAAAAAGCTCGGGGGTTGCAGCTAAGGAAGAACTCGGAAAAAGCTCGGGGGCTGCAGCTAACTCGGAAAAAGCTCGGAGGCGGCAGCTAAAGAAGAACCTGACTACTTTTCAGGAAAAGAATTCAAGCTTGAGGGCTACAATCTCAAAGCCATCATGTTACTCTGGACCCTACAGCTCTTTGTTCCAAAAAGCAAGAGGCTCGGGGGCTACACTCATTGAGTGCGCCAATAGGGCGCACGTCAATCAAAAAGCCACCACCCGACTACTTTTGAGGAAAAGAATTCAAGCTCAGGGGCTACAATTTCAAAGCCATCATGCTACTCGACCCTCCAGCTCTTTGTTCCAAAAAGCAAGAGGCTCGGGGCTACACTCAATGAGTGCGCCTATGGGCGCACGACAACCAGATGCCATCGCCCGACTTCTTTTCTCGACAAAAACAACTCGACGAAGGCTCGGGGCTACTGGCATACACCCTCAATTTTTTCTTTTTTTTTTCAAGATCCTCTAGCTACTTATAAATAAGTAGCAAGAGGCTCGGGGGCTACACTCAATGAGTGCACCTACGGCGCACGAAAGGGAACAATTCTTCAGCTAGACCACTTCAAGCATCACTCCGAAGCAAGGCGCCCCCGAGTTCTACTTCAAATGCTCGGGGCTTGTCGATACAGACGTAGACGGCTACTCACCAAAGACGGCTCCCGTCGGGACAAGAGCAAGAAGGACGGATCCAAGTAGAATACGGATCATCCTAGTTAGACGAATAGAAAGTAACCTCTCTCATAATCGAACAGAACACTTCCTATGAATCCGACTAGGATTAGAAACCATAGCTCTAGCTCTTTTTTTCCTCTTATAAAAAAGAGCCGAGCACCTTCTTTTGTAAATGCGAACACACAATCATACATCAATCTAACGCAAAGGGCCAAGGCCGACCGAGTAGAGCTTTTACTCGACGACGAGGGGCTCGAACCAGATAAACCACGTGTCTCTTGCGTGAAACCGCCGAAGTTCTAGTCGTCGCCGAGGTCCGAATCAATCGCTACGGAACCCCGTGGCGTGCTATCGGGTGGTCAAACACCGACAAACAAGAACCGCTAAACCTTGCTCGATGCCACCTGTAATGTAAACCGACTAATTTATAAAAGCATAAGTGAAAAATCACTCTCTAAACAAGCAATTGTCACACTTAAGCCGTTATAAACCCGGTAGTCCGAAAATCTCGAAGGATTTCAAACCAAACATCATCAACCAAGATCGCACAGGTTTAGCGTCACCATTCACACGTTACAACATTTCATAAATAGTTCGATAACATCGAGTGCGGAAATAAAGTTATTACAAACCAAGTTCTTCAAATCCGAGTAGTGAAAGCAAAGTAGTTTCAAAAGCTCAACCCAACTCACACATTTTTAAAGATTAATACAAAGCCGGTCCGAGTCTATCCATCAAAAAGCGTTTGAGAGAATATTAAAGATTAACCTTGCCCAAGGTCTTCTAGTCCACTCGAAAAAGACAGTAGCACAAGTACTGTGGAAGGTATGTCCGTCTGCACAAACAACAAGCGAAAAAAAACCATAAGTACAAAGAAGGTACTCGCCTAGACTTACCCGTCGACTCAAAATAAAAAAAGACACCAAGGAGTATGACAGGCTTTATCGGGGGATAGCTTGACTCTTTTTGCATAAAAGCGGTAATAACACTTATAGTGATAGCTCGAAACAACCA
Source organism: Chrysopogon serrulatus (assembly GCA_015844335.1). Classification (NCBI taxonomy): domain Eukaryota; kingdom Viridiplantae; phylum Streptophyta; class Magnoliopsida; order Poales; family Poaceae; genus Chrysopogon; species Chrysopogon serrulatus. The sequence goes on along the minus strand of JADLZL010005601.1, from coordinate 18,658 downwards.
TTCCTATTTATGCTAGGTGAGGACCTATACTATGCATCATTATAGTATAATAGTCATGATTAAGCAAGCAAGTAGTAACCATAATCATAAACATTAGCTTAACCCATCATCATCATTAACCATATTCCATAATCATTACTACGATGGTGCAGGTCAAGTCAAGTGTTCACTGTCCAGGAACGATGGCGATTCGAATCGATTACTACTGAGCTCAGGGGGTATTCCTCACACAAACCACGCTCACGAGCCAAATGAGCTACACGTCACCGTGGCACATATCCGGGAAGAAAACGTGGTTTCGAGCGGAACCACCGTACCCAGGGGCCGCCCGACTGCATTAGCCAGCCTAGCTGGACCTGAGACTTACTCTTCGCGCCCCCGTGGTCCCCCATCCATCTCCAATACGGTGCGAACGGATCGAGAGCCGGCCGGATAGTGTTAGGCTTCGCGGGTCGGAACGACTTATCCGGCCAGCCTAAGTGTCGCATGCGTTCAACATGACTTGCGGTACATCAACGGTGCGGTCCTTAATCGACACCGCAGACGGAATCACTATGGTCCAACGACCCCCACAAGACTCCGTCCGGTCTCCAATTATCTCTACCATAACCATCAACCAGATGATATCAACATAAGCTTTTCCATCAATCAAGTGACCACCTATACTTGCGGATGACAGGAAATCACCCGACTTCTATCGTCTAAGCAAGCTAAGCAGTTTACTCGCCCTAGACTAGCACGGTGTATCAAGGAAGGATAATTCAATGGTAAAGCAAGGATATAATGCATCAACGGTTTCACACAACTCCTATACTTAATGCAACAATCATAAAGCATAGTTAGACCAAGAAAGCATAGGTAAGTAGATGCTCCGGTGCTTGCCTTGTTCAAAGTCACCAAGGTGATCCGGCACACACGGCAGGTCTTCCTCGTCTCCTCTGGGCTGGGACCTCCTGTTGGAACTCCTCCCGAGGGTTCTCCTCGAACTCCAAAGTCCGGGGGTCCTCCCCGCGAACCTCGTATGATGCGATGCACGGTATAAACATAAAGAATGCATAGGTGCGATGCTTATGAATGAAGATGATTAACAAGTTATTTGACAGAGTAGGTGCATATCTCCTCTCTAGTATACACTACTTCACTTTACTGAGTATGTGCATATCTCTTCTCTAAACACTTAGAGAAGTGTATAAAGAAGAGAGGTGTGTATAAGCACACACACATACTCACAACACATGAATAAAGGAGAAGTACACTAATCATGGATAAACATCACTCTTCAGTTATGGTGCTGCATAACAGGACCAGCAAACAAAACATCACTAAAAGTGCTCAAAAGCAAAATATAGCACCTACTAAAGCAATTAAATCAAAGCTTATCATTTCATGCGAAACAATAGGCTTGAACTGTGACCTCTATCTAAACAGTCTAGAAAATTCTACAAAAACTACAGGAGCTACTTTACGCTATATCAAGGCCATGATAAAATTTTCATCACATTTCATCAAGTACAACGGCCTACACAAAAAGATAAAGCAGCAGGACAGAAATGCACATTTAATAACTTTGTACTGTGAAAAGTGTCAAACAACAGATCTCATATTTTTAACTAGAACTTCTTAGCACAAGAGCAGTCATCAAAAATTACCAAGACATAATTCCTCATAATTAATTTACTAAAAATCATTCAAGAATCAGCCCAGAATTGAATTTAAATCATATTCCAATATTTTGACACAGGAACTGCATGATACATATTTTTCCCAGAAACTACATCACACAACAAGTCTAACAAAACAAGAATCACATTTTTCAGAGAAATCTACAAATTACTATGAATTTAACCAGATTTCAGCCTTTTAAGCAAATAAATAAAACTATACAGGAAAGTATCATAAAAATTGCATCTCATATTTTTCTTAGATAGATCTATCTACCAGGAACCTAACAAAACAAACCTCACTCAATTTGGACCACATTTGCACCAGCTATGATTTTTCAAGCATTTAATCGATTTTCTTAAAAACAAATAAAGAAAAGGGGGGCGAGCCCTAGCCCTGCGTGGACCTGGTCCAGTGGACCAGGAGCCACTGCTGCCAGGCAGGTCCCCTGGTCAACCGGGCCTGCGTGGTCGGCCAGCCGTAGGGGGGCGCCATTGACCGCCCCTAGCTCACAATGGCGGTGAGCTTGCTCGGGCGGCGAGGGTGGCACCGTTGTGCTCCTCGTCGCGGGCGCACCCTGTCTGCGCTTCGGTTCGCGGCGGCGCCGCTAAAGGCGATTACCATATTTTTTTTGAATTTGTCTTGATATCGAACTCATCTATAGTAATTTATTTGATGCAATGAATTACCATAAACTGAACATATAATATTTATTAACTTCTTCACATGAGGTATCGCTTAATTTGTTATAATATTTTTCTCGGTGGCTAAGTTCTTAATTTATTATAATATTTAGAGTATATGATTTTTTTAACAAAAAAGGTTCAAAAAACGTGGATTGCTAATATGTTTTTTTTTTTTATTCATTTTCTCGGTGTTTTTACTTTCTCAATCTATGTTATATCTCCACCGTATCTTTTAATCCGCACACCGAGACTTAGGTTTCCTCTGCTTCCCTGCCTCGGTTCCTTCACGGTTCATGGTCTACAACCAAGCGCCGCCTCGTCGTCATGACCCGTAGCCAGCAAGCCCGAATTCCACCTCATCACCATTCCTACTCACGCCTGGCGCCGCCTGAGCTCCGTATCTTCAATTCATCGTGCTTGGCCCCAAAACTCGTCCTCGCGGCCTGTGTCCTACGGCCGAGCTTGGTCTTCACCCTCATAGCGTGTGGCTTGTGGCTGAGCTCCGCCTCTTGCCGCCGTCGGTGGGCCTACTCTTTGTGTCGATCGTTTGGCCTGTGGCTGGCACCCAAGCTCTGTCTCACCATAGTGCTTGAGCTCCACTTCGTCCTTGCAGCTTGTGTCCTGCGGTTGAGCTTCACCTCACCCACGCAGCTTGTGGCCCCAATCGAGCTCCGCTTCGCCGCTGTCGGTCTCGCTGGACAGCGGTAGATGGCACTTGTGTGGATGAAGACTCTCGGAAGCCCTACTTGAGGCATTGACACGAGCCCTTGTCGCACCCCAGTGGTCTCGCATCGTCATTCTCGTCGACTACTCCCACCCTCCAGAGGTGTCTCATCTGCCGCAGCCGGTCGAAGTCCACGCCTTGACCCCTCGCTTGGCAGCCTCCTCGCAGATCTTTGTTTTTGTGATGGCTGCCTGCACGCCCCCCGCACAGTTGCACCCGAATCAAATACATGACGTAGATAGAGGTATAGTATTTTGGAAATAATAAAAACAGGTTGGAACTCCTCACTTTTTGATATCTGCCACCAACACAACGCCGAAGCTCCTATCCGTCAGCTGGTAGCACTGGTGGTACTCTAGATCTGGATCCACGTACCTACACATGCCGCCATTGCCATAAGGGTAAATAACAGAGCAAGGCGAGCTTCGATATCACTGTCAATAGCGTGAACTGCACGTAGTTCAAAGCACCAGTAGTCCTATCTTTAATTTACCCCAGGGTGCCCTGCGGAGCGGTGGAGACGTGCATGACGTCAAGCGGGAAGAGGCGGGATAGCCCGAAGTCGGCGACCTTGACGTGGAAGTTGGCGTCGAGGAGGATGTTGTTGGTCTCTTGACGTCGCGGTGCATGATGGGCGGCTCAACGGCATGCAGTACGCGAGCGTAGTTGCCGCCTTGACTTTGACGCCGAGGCGGAGCGGCCAGGTGAGCGCTCCGCCCCCCGCCAGCGATGGCCGTAAAGTGGTCCACCACCGTGCCGTTGGGCATGAACTCGTGCACCGCCAGGAGCTCCTGGCTGCGGCCGGAGGTGCAGCCGTAGAACAGCACCAGTTCGAGTGGCTCAGGCGGGGACAGAATGGCCGCCTGCTCAGAACCGCTCCACGCGCCCGGTAGTCGTTGTTGTTGTACAGCCGCTTCACGGCCACCACGCGCCCATCTTGGAGATGCCCTGATGAACACATCGTTCAAATCCACCCAATTCAACGTGAAATTGCATGTCACCAAACTGAAAAGAAAATCTTGGTAAATATATGATGAGCCGGTCTTTGTATAATAATAGACCGGAACAATGGAATGACAACAATTTAGAATTCCAAACGGGACTCCCTCTTGACGGAAGAGCTGAACAAAAGGAATCGGACTCTTTTTAAATATTTTAATATTATAATCTAATTTCATAGGAATATGAGTCATGACTCTAGATACCGAAGGCATGCTTTAATACGTTTTGAAATCAAAGCATGCTAAAAAATGGATGGACGAAAAAAGATGGGCTGAAATTTTGCCTCTTTATTATTACTACTAGGAAATATATCCGTGCGTTGCAACGGAACTACCGCTTGTTATGTGATCACCGTGTTTTTGAATTTTTCTCTATTGAACTCTATATGGTGACAAGACACATGCTGGGTATAGGAGATACTGGTAGATTTGATTATATATCTAAAGCAGAAACTATGTATTTAGAAAAATAAAATGATGTTAATTCATAAGGAAGAAATAGTAATTTAGTTGACTCCTATAAACTAATTATATATATTTATTAATTCCTTGAGGCTTGAGGTGAATGAGGTACTGTAAAAAACAAAATTAATTTGTTGTGATATTTTCATGTAACGTAGATTGTAGGATTGTTTTCTAAGAAATTGTTTCAAAAAACATGGATTGCTAATATAATTTTTTTCTTCATTCATTTTCCACCATATATTTTATTTTTTCATGTTCTCTTTCCTTCTCATCATTTCAACCAGGTGCACGTCTCTAATATTCGTCATCTTAGTTTCATCATAGCTCGTGGTCTGCGACCAAGCGCCACCTCATCGTCGTGGCCCGTGGCCTATGGCCAAGCTCTGCCTCTCCGTCGTAACCTGTGGCCCGCCACCAAGCTCTGTTTCACGCTGCTCAAACTCTTCGTTGCGGTGCTAGCAGGTTCCGTGTAGCCGGCAAGCGGCTCAAGATCCTCATTGTTGACCCACGTGCACTCCTCTCTCTTGTCCTTTAATCGCAGCCTCCTCTCCCTCTGACGCGACATCAAGGTAGCCGCGGCTATGGAGGCCACCATGCTGATGCTTGGCGTGGACTCATAGTAGCGGATCTGATGGCACCTCACAGATCTGACGTCGACCAACGGCATTGGTGCAGATGCCGATGCTCAGGGGAGGACTTTCCAGGTGGCTGTGGCTAGCGTGCCACATGGTTACGACCCCATCGGCACTAAGAGGAGGACTTTCTAGGTGGTGTTGGCCGAGGCGTGCTAGCACGACATGGTCATGGCCTCGTCAAGAAGCTGACTGAGAGGGAGATCCACGAGGATGTCTGAGTCGTTGTCCATGCCCCTTGCACACCAAGCAACGACTTCCCCATGCCACCGATCACCCACACTGACACGATGAGCAACACGTCGTTTAGGCTGAGAGCAGCTTGGTAACTGCCTTAATCTTAGTGCCCAGGCTGGTGATGTTCGACACTTGGAATGCCAACTCCGCCGAGTGCTCGTTGTGTTCGTGTAGGCGGCCGATTACGACTAAACTTCTTAGATTATATAAGTCCGCACATGAGAAACACTCATTATCTGGTAGGTAGATGGAGTTGGACGAAAAAAATGGATGTGTGGGCTAAAAATTTGTCTATTTATTATTTTAGATATATATAGAGAGATTGGGATTTTAGAGGTTGACGTTGGAAATTGAAGGAGTGCTGCCAAAAAAAATGCTAGCTTTTTTTTCGTTTCGGTGGTTTATGCTCCGTTTTGGACAGTATTTTTTTCATTTTATATTTTTTGGAATCATTGTATGAAGTACTGTACATAGTCCTATAGAGTATAATTCTACTTAAACCAGAAAATATATTACATTATATTAGTAATCCGAGTCAATCTGTTAGTTGGATCAAAGAATTTGTGGCAGAAATTTTGTAGGTAATAGATTAATGCGGGCATTTCATTCACCTCGAAAAAGGTCCCATTAAGCTTATGATCGTGACCTTCGCTCCGAGACGGTTACAATAACCACCACGGTAAATCATTTTTGCGCATCTCGCTTAATATTTTCAGTAGTGTGTAGCAACTTCAATTACCACCTTGATGTATAGCTTGGACTCGAATTGCTGCATTGCAATGTACATCAAGGATAGAATAAACATAAGTTGATCGGTGGTGTCTGCCTTTTGGTACGTGCCCAAAAGAATAAAAATAAGGTGCATATATAGCATTTGAGTTGGTGGAGGCAACGTCATGAACATTTTCCATGCATCCAGTAAAGAATACGGACTTCCATAGTTGGACTTGAGTCCGACACTGATACGCGGTGCTACAATAATTGAATTTGGGTCTAGTCCCATGGTTCAGGAAGGAAGTTTGCCTGTGCGTTGCTACAGGTATCATGCTACGACGAATTCCAAAGATTGTGCCTCTAAAGTTTTTTGAAGCATGAACGAATAATTAATGCTCGTGTGTTGAAGTATAGATAATGCCCAAATGAGAAAAAATAGCATTGCTCATGTTTATACCTAGAGTTTTTGAAGTATGAACGTACACCCGATGCAGTAATATTTTTTTTTCTTTTGGAAAGAGGATAAACCTCTGCTTATAAGAAAGCAAGTACCAGTTATTATATACTTATTACAGACCAGGGGATACCAGTTTCCAATACACATTTAACAATAGACGAAGTATAATGAGAGCAAAAGCTACTCTAACAAGCTCAAATCTCAACTACATCTGACATCATAACCGGAGTAGGTTTAAAGAGCTTCATCCATTGATTGATCGCCTCCTTCACATCCCCAAGACGATCCTTGTCCTCCTCCATAATGGCCCATTTCTGTATCAATGATAAGGCAACATGCATCAGGGGGATTTAGGAAGCTTTTTCTTGATAGTCATCTTGTTTCTGGTTATCCATAGGATTCTCCACAGGAGTTTAGCTAAAGCACACCTAAAGAAAATGTGATCCACAGTTTCTAATTCCCCACAGAGCCAGTATTTGTCAATTCCCTTCCAACAAAACTGAAATAATAATATAAGAATGAAAAGACAAACATAAATCACAATCATAGCATGCTAGATCGGAGCAAAGATAACCCACTTGCTGTAGGCATGGCTCCAACCCAACAAGCAAAGACAGCTCCAAATGCCGGAAGAGAAAATGTTCAAGATGTAAAGTGCAACTGATTCAAGCACAACACATCTGGAACATTTTTCATGCACCTCCGGCTCCTCCTGATTCCTCAAAAAAACCATTTTTCATGCACCAATCAACCCATGAATAATTCTTGCAAGACTTTGTTAATTCCGATGTCCACTCCACAGTAAGTGGAGCCAATAAACCACGCAAAACAGAATATATCACAAATCAGTATGATCATATTTTATGATGAATAAATTTAAGCAAACTGAACTACCCGTTAGAAAACACATTATTAGAAAGTGAAAACACAAAGAGCAAATCACCCTATGTGTGCTTAAACACAATAGTATGTACATTGCAAAAGAGTTAAAATATAAAAGCTCAAAGCATAACCCCTCCTCTTATCGCCAAAACTCAAAGCAACTGTAGTCGTGGGCATCTATTGCACCACAGCTACACCATGAAATCAATCTTCGATTGCTTATTCTCATACCTCTTTGTTTTCTTCCATTGAACACTGCAACCCAGCAGGTTCAGCTCCTCTCTATTCTACCCCAACATCGTGGGCATCTCCAAATTTTCTTTTAAAATTCTCAAAACCGTCTCACCTGCACCAAAAGAAATCAGCAACTCAACACAGGCAGCACGCTCTACATAAACTCTCGCTCTCTCTCTCAGCACGCTCCACATAAACTCTCGCGCTCTCTCTCTCTCCCCCTCTCTCTCATACCGGTTCATCCCATCCCCAATCAGAAAAGAGTCTACTTCAAGAGTAAGCAAAGCAAATACTGCTCCTCCACCACAACTCTAAGACGGCAGCATGGATCTTCGTTTTCGCATATGCACAGCATGGCGGCGACCTCCTCATGGATGGAGATGTTGCAGATATAGAGCTAGTGGTCCTTGGGATGAGGATGAACCACAGATGCGAGGTGCAGTACCGCTACAACACAGACAATGCAGATGCACCTCTAGCTATTAGCCGCAACCGCGATCCATCTCATCTCACCATGCCACCACCGGGATCCATCTCATTTCGCTAGTGCTGGTTGCCAACCCGCTTTCCAGCTATGCTACCACGTCCACACCATTGGCACCTCGCCAGACCCTAGGGAGTGCGGATTTCCTTTGCCGGTGAATACCATACATCATATATCCAACATGCTTTACTCATTATGGAATTATCCAACATTTTTATTGCCCTATCAGGCATACCTCAGGAACCAACAATTAGTAGGATGCACAATTACTCATTTAGCATTAGTATTTCTGGGAAAAATATGTATCATGCAGTTCCTGTGTAAAAATATTGGAATATGATTTAAATTCAATTCTGGGCTGATTCTTGAATGATTTTTAGTAAATTAATTATGAGGAATTATGTCTTGTTAATTTTTGATGACTGCTCTTGTGCAAGGAAGTTCTAGTTAAAAATATGAGATCTGTTGTTTGACACTTTTCACAGTACAAAGTTATTAAATGTGCATTTCTGTCCTGCTGCTTTATCTTTTTGTGTAGGCTGTTGTACTTGATGAAATGTGATGAAAATTTTATCATGGCCTTGATATAGCGTAAAGTAGCTCCTGTAGTTTTTGTAGAATTTTCTGGACTATTTAGATAGAGGTCACAGTTCAAGCCTATTGTTTCGCATGAAATGATAAGCTTTGATTTAATTGCTTTAGTAGGTGCTATACTTTGCTTTTGAGCACTTTTAGTGATGTTTTGTTTGCTGATCCTGTTATGCAGCACCATAACTGAAGAGTGATGTTTATCCATGATTAGTGTACTTCTCCTTTATTCATGTGTTGTGAGTATGTGTGTGTGCTTATACACACCTCTCTTCTTTATACACTTCTCTAAGTGTTTAGAGAAGAGATATGCACATACTCGATAAAAGTGAAGTAGTGTATACTAGAGAGGAGATATGCACCTACTCTATCAAATAACTTGTTAATCATCTTCATTCATAAGCATCGCACCTATGCATTCTTTATGTTTATACCGTGCCTCGCATCATACAGGTTCGCAGGAGGACCCCCAGACTTTGGAGTTCGAGGAGAACCCTCAGGAGGAGTTCCAACAGGAGGTCCCAGCAGGAGGAGACGAGGAAGACCTGCCCGAGTGCTCGGATCACCGCGCAGCTGACTTTGAACAAGGCAAGCACCGGAGCATCTACTTACCTATGCTTTCTAACAGTCTAACTATGCTTTATGATTGTTGCATTAAGTATAGGAGTTGTGTGAAACCGTTGATGCATTATATCCTTACTTTACCATTGAATTATCCTACCTTCATACACCCTGCTAGTCTAGGGCGAGTAAACTGCTTAGCTTGCTTAGACGATAGAAGTCGGGTGATTTCCTGTCATCCGCAAGTATAGGTGGTCACTTGATTGATGGAAAAGCTTATGTTGATATCATCTGGTTGATGGTTATGGTAGAGATAATTGGAGACCGGACGGAGTCTTGTGGGGTCGTTGGACCATAGTGATTCCGTCTGTGTCGATTAAGGACCGTACCGTTGATGTACCGCAAGTCATGTTGAACGCATGCCTCACACTTAGCTGGCCGGATAAGTCGTTCCGATCGCGAAGCCTAACACTATCCAGGCCGGCTCTCGATCCGTCGCGCACCGTATTGGAGATGGATGGGGGACCACGGGGGCGCGAAGAGTAAGTCTCGAGTCCGGCTAGGGGTCAAGCTAATGCGATCAGGCGGCCCCCCGGTGCACGGTGGTTCCGCTCGAAACCGCGTTTTCTTCCCGGATATGTGCCACGGTGACGTGTAGCTCACTTGGCTCGTGAGCGTGGTTTGTGTGAGGAATACCCCCTGAGCTCAGTAGTAATCGATTCGAATCGCCATCGTTCCTGGACAGTGAACACTTGACTTGAGCTGCACCATCGTAGTAATGATTATGGAATGTGGTTAATGATGATGATGGGTTAAGCTAATGTTTATGATTATGGTTACTACTTGCTTGCTTAATCATGACTAATATACTATAATGATGCATAGTATAGGTCCTCACCTAGTATAAATAGGAATGGTTAAGCTGAGCTATCACTATAAGTGTTATTACCGCTTTTATGCAAAAAGAGTCAAGCTATCCCCTGATAAAGCCTGTCATACTCCTTAGAGTCTTTTTTTTTTTTGAGTCGACGGGTAAGTCTAGCCGAGAGTACCTTCTCGTACTCGGGGTTTTTCCCGCTTGTTGTTTGTGTAGACGGATATACCTTCCACAGGCTTGTGCTACCTGTCTTTTCCCAGTGGACTAGAAGACCTTGGGCAAGGTTAATCTTTAATATTCTCCCCAACTGCTTTTGATGGATAGACTCGGACGGGCAATCATTAATCTTTAAAAATATGTGAGTTGGGTTGAGCTTTCGAAACTACTTTGCTTTCACTACTCGGATTTGAAGAACTTGGTTTGTAATAACTTTATTTCCGCACTCTGATGTTATCGAACTATTTATGAAATGTTGTAACGTGTGAATGGTGACGCTAAACCTGTACGATCTTGGTTGATGATGTTTAGTTTGAAATCCTTCGAGATTTCCGGACTATCGGGTTTATAACGGCTTAAGTGTGACAATTGCTTGTTTAGCGAGTGATTTTTCACTTATGCTTTTATAAATTGGTCGGTTCTGTTACAGGGAAGACCCCTGAACCGCCATCTGATTGAGGGCGGCGATCAGGCGGGTCGCGTCCCCAGAGCCGCACCATTCCACAGCGGCGCGGTGGAATATTGGGCCGGGCGCTTGGCGCGTGTGCGCCTCGGAGGAGGCGGCGGCGGCGGTGGAAGAGGCGCGGATGGCGCGCCCCCCACTGCTTTGCATCCAAAGGCCACCGGGGACGGCCCAAGGTTATAGCAGACCCAAGGACCGGCCGGATCGGGGGCCCGACGTCCCGCTGGAGCCACTGTTGGGCACCGTGCCGCTAGTTGCGCCCGCCGCCGCCGCCGTTGTTGCCGTTGCCGCCCCGCGGCCTCCTTTGCCCTTGCCTCCCTTGCCCTTGCCACCACCCCCACGGTTGGATGGCGCAAGAGTGGACCGGTAGGACGGCGAGGTGCAAGAGGAGGTGGAGGAGGCTACAAGCGCTGATGCCGAAGCCTCCTTGCGCTCGCTGCTGAGATGAAGTTCCTTGACGCGGAGCATGTTGGTGGCAGACTTGAAGTCGGGAAGCAGTGACGTGTTGGCGATGATGTCGGCGGTGGTGGCGAAGCGAGGATTGATGCAGCGCAGGAGATTGAGCACGAGCTGCGAGGGGAGATGGTATGTCCAACCTCCCGCAGGCATCGGGCGGTGTGCTTCATCTGGCTGCGCGTGAGGCGTCGACAGAGAGATCGCCACAGGACATCTTTGGGAACTCCTGCCCAAGGACGATAGCCCGAGGCTCCTTGTTCGCCTGGAACAGGGCTTCGATGGAGACCTACAGAGCACGCGCATCTTGATCGGGCTCCATGACGAGGTCGAGTACGGTGTCATCGCAGGAGCCGTACATCCAGCCACGAATGCAGGCGTCGGGCTGGGACCACGTGGGGTCAGCCGGGCACGCAGCCTCCGTGCCATCGATGTGGCCGAGCAGGCCATACTTGGCGCAGAGGGCGGTGAAGAACGTCTTCCACTTGGAGTAGTTGTGGCGCTCGAGGCTGAGGGCGATCGGGACGTGCTGCTTGACGTTGACGGCGGCATAGGCGGCGTAGAAGGCAGGGGCAATGCTGTTCCCCATGGCGCCGGAGGTTGCGGAGCCGAGAACGCCGGAGATAGCAGGAAGTTGTCGACGACGCCATGGCGCGAGGCAGATCGCGCGCGGCGCCCGGGCGGCGCGACTGATCGAAAGCGGGCACCAGAAGCGCGCGGCCAAGGAGGCGGCGCAGTTACGGAGGCGGCGGCGGCGCGATCGGAGCGCGGGGCGGCCTGAGTTGGCGGTGGCGCGAGTGGAGTCGCGGGCGGCCGGGTGGGCGGCGGCGGCGCAATCGAATCACGCGGCGGCACAGTGCGGTGGCGCACGCCCTCACGGAGGGGAGGACGACGGGCGAAGGAGACGCGAGCGGAAGGAAGGAAGGATCGTGATTAGCTGATACCATGTAGAAACACCGCACACCCTAATAGGGGGGGTGACCTTCATTATATAGCCTAATAGGCTAGGGTTACAATGTACACGGGCCAATGGGCCATACGCCCAATATGGGCTGTTACAATTACATTCTAACAATTTCCTTGCGCAAGACAACGAATAAGATTTATTGATTGTTGCTATATAATGAAATATGCATAATATTTTGAACCTAGTTTTCACTTGCAGATGATCGTAGATATGAAATGAAAGAACAGCATGCTGCTCCACAACTTGAAAATATGAATTCAAACAGATTATTATGAATAAAGAGTGTACTATACATATTTTCAAGTTGTGCATAATAGGATTTATAAAGTTGTGCATATTTTAAATTACAAATATGAATTCAAACAGATTATTTTCAAGCTGTGCATAATAGGATTTACAAATTATAAAATATCTTACGGTCGAACTAAAAATGACCAAGGTGTGCGTAGGTGTTGTTTATATACTCCCTACATTCCAAATTATGGTTTTTAGATATATTATGTTTTTGTTATATATCTAGACATAGTATATATATCTTAATGTATAATAGGATTTACAAATCTATAAAAACCAACATATTTTATAATTTGAAATGAAGAGTGTACTATACATTAGGATAAAAATACTTCAAAGTTAGAATTTGTGACCGAAGGGAAGTCGTGGAGTTCATGTCAGTAAAATGAAGCAACAGGTTTGCAGCAGCACAGGTTATAAGAGCAACTCCAACAGCGGAGCTATTCATATTGTGTAATCTATATTTGTCATTTGAGTATTTTGGGAAGAAAAGGGAGTTCAACGGCTATTGATCTAGCATTCCAAAATAGCAAGCTATCTATCCCGGAGTTCTCGCATGCTAGATATATATCGCTCGTGCCGCTAGCCATAATCCGCGTTGCCCATGCGTAGCCTGAGGAGATTACGCATGACCGTAATCAACGTTATGGAGATTATATGCATACTAGGTAGCGTGCCCGTGCGTTGCTACGGGACATTTAAACTTTTATACTAAACCATACGGATCGCACGATAAGATAAAAATACCGTGAAACTAAATAGACTCCCAAAACATACAACCACATCAGTAGAACATATGTAGAATCGATTGAGCACAGATTTATATGTATCGATGAACTGTTCGGCTTGCAACTCAAGCAAAAATCTCAAAGGATTGAAAAGGATCCTTACGTGTAAAGGTCCAGTAGTCCCCTAAACCAAACAAAAGCTAAATCATTCTACTTTGATTTTCAATTCCTAAAAAAGATGTGCATTTATAACAATGCAAGAAAGACAAGATCTTAGGCTGAACACACACTGTTTTTACTGATAAGTGTAGGCCACACAGTAAAGCACATAAGGCCATTGTAGCAAAGCAGCAGTGTCTACAGGTTTTTCGTAGCAGCAAGAACAGGCTCAGAGCTTCAGACAAGAAAAATAACTGTCCACAGAACGATTGAAAAGGATCCTTCTATTGTGGCGAAGGATAAAACTGATGATATATGTATTTGTGGCAGCATCCAGTAATCCCCTAAAACAAACAAAAGCTTGATGGAGTAATCCACGGTTGCAGGCCAGCACTACAAGATTAATGCAGCTTTGATCATATTTCAATATTATTTTGTGAAAAAATATATAAAGGAATTTACTTCCACATAGAGCAGCACTGTATTTGTTTTCATTACAAAAATATACCTGCAAGTGTTTTTCTTACAAAAGCATAAAACAATTTAAAGGAACTGCCGATTCCGTAGAAACTTTAAAATGGATTATTTCTCATTCTTTGTGTTGTTAGCAGCATGACAAAAGATATAAATTCTTATCGCATCCTACATGAGAACCATGAGAGTATTATTTATAGAGTGAAACAACTTATATTTGATTATTACTATTTAGTGTTCACAAATGATTTTTATATGAGAATAATTAACCCTGCCCAAGAAAAATTTCACCCATGAATGCATTTGCCAGAACTCTGCACCACTCATATTGCTAAATGTAGACATTTGTTATCGACAAAAGTAAAATTAAACAACTTATTCAAATGATCCGCAGCGTATGAGAATATAAATCTGATTTAATCAACTTCATTACATGATACTCTTCTTGACGTATTGTTTATTTTCACCGTTTCTTTTAAAACAACTATATCTGGAGATAGCTTCAGCTTAGAGATTTAAAAATTAAAACCCTCCTCAAATAGCTATATCCAGGGATAACTTCAGCTATAGCATGAGATTGAAAATTTAAAACCCTACCTGCGATAGCAGCTATGCAAAGAACAGTCTATGGACATTGTGCAGAATTTTTATCCTGACTTTTGAGCTATGACTGGAAGACTCAAAACAGCCACAATAAAAAGTTTTATCAGTAAGATGCTCATGAGTAGCACCAACCTGACTTGCTTTACAACCAAAGCCCATGACGAAGTTATCTGGCTTGATATCACGATGAAGAAAATCCTGCCTGTGACTGTACTCTACCTAGGCTATCTGTATTAAAACAATAGGAAGGCATTAACTTGCAGAAAATCAACCAAATAAAAATTAAAGAATTGATAATTCGGGCCATCAATTTTACAGGTATGTTGCCATACAGATAAAGGGCTAAAAAAGAATGATATGACATGCAAGAGAAACTAACCATCTGATCTGCTAGCATAACAGTCTTTGAGAGTTGGACCAAGAACATCAATGACCATGACATTGTGCTCCACTCCACTCCAAACCATTTCAAATAAATGAGGAATTCCAGTTCCAGCTGAAGTTTGTAAAAGAGTTTAGTTGGTGTCCCATCACATGTCAAAAACAAATAAACCTGAAACCATAGTAGCAGACCCAGTGTGAATGAGTACACCGATGATGCAGCTGCCAAAACCCATGCCCTTAAACATTTGGTGGAAGCTCAGGGAAACTACCTGAGGCTTGATGGTGCTCGGGTCTTCGGAGTTCGGACATGCCAAGGGAGATGCCAATGACCACTGATTGAACCAAAGTACCAAGCTCAAGAAACTACAATATTAATCGACATTGTTAGTAAAAAATGACAACTTTACTTTTGCAGAAAGCAGATCATAGTTGATTTTCTAAGTGGTCTGTGTGGTCGGGTAGAGGGAGGCATGTGTCCATTAATTTCATTTCGGTTTCTTTGCAGTTAATATATACCTTTTTTTTACATGAAGCTAAATTCTAGCCGCATCATTAGTCATTCATGAGAAGTTACATATCTAAAAGGTATGTATACCTTTTAGTGAATCTATATCTTTTTATAGATATGAACTTCTGTGTGAAATCTAATATATGCACGAGCTGAATTCGAAAGTATGTACTTTAATTTTAAGATGAAAATGTAGACATTACCAATTTTGTTTTCCCTGAGAGACTTCCAGGATAGACAGCTCACTACATCTCCAAAATCGAAAAATTGCTCCATATTCATCATAGATAACCTCTATGGCAGCCGATCCAGACAATTGGATTGGTATAACCTAATTCAGAAATCAAAGAAGAACTTAAGTAACAGGACAAACAAAATAATAATCAAGCCATCACTCTGTTTAAATTTTTGAAAGTTACCTTTTTTTATTTTTGGCAGGTGCAATATCTTATTCCCATACTTCCAAAACTCTGAATCATAAAATTTGTCATGTATGTGACACTTGAATGGGTATGCCAAGATTTAACATGAAGTAGAGAGATCTTGAATGATCGAAGACATGAACAATACAAATTTTCAATGGAAAATTCATTCCTCCAGCGTGGATTGTCCCAATTTCCTGCACCATTAGGAAACATTTAAATAACATGCCTCTGACTCCAAAAAAAAAAAATTGCAAAGCATTTGACAGATCATACTAATATCCGAATGCATATGGGATGCCACATTTAAACCATACTCATTGAGGAAAAGAGTATCTTGAGTTTTCTGTGTGAAACAAAATGATGGAGACCTGCAGCACTATCAGATACTTCTTGGCCTCGTAGCTGAGTATGTATAACAAAGGAAGACAGTGGCACAGTGTGGTATCTACTTCTCCAATAAGATGAAATTAAAGAAAGAAGTTTTTGTTATGAGATGTTGGAGAAAATTCTTGGGAAAGCCAAATCTCAAATGTGGACCAACGTCAGGCAAAAATATCATGAATCTAAAACCTCAAATAGAAGTCAAGTACTTCCAGTTAGCACAGACAACCGATCACCATCAGTATGTTGCTGTGTGCATAGCAAAATTAGCAAATTCCTCATCCCAATCTCATTTTCCGTATGCTCATATCACAACAAAGGAGCAAACATTCTGTAGATCTGGACAGTCAAAAGACAGAGGCAGGAGAGAGAGGAGCTCACCGGGGGCAGGGCACCTGACTCCGAGGAGAACGAGCTCCTCGCATCCGCAGCGCGCGGCGGCCAAACGGGATGGCGAAGTGGAGGAGGTGGCGGCGCGTCCCTAGCTGCTCGTGTCCGTCCGTGGCAGCGAACTGAAGGGCAAGGGACCCAATAGCAGGCGGCGATGATGATGCGTGAGGGCGGAGGCCAGCCAGTGCACTGCTGCCAGCAGGGATAGGGGAGCCGATCGCACGTTCAGGGTGGAGGACCACCGCCGCCTGCCCGGCCTCCAAGACCACGACGGCGGCGCTGCGGCATTGGCGCACGGCCTGCGGATTTCTGTCCGGCATCCACAGCCACGATGGAGGCAACGAAGTTCTCGCGAGGGCGACGCCAAGGAGAGAAGGAACGCAAGGATCTCGGCACGAGGGCGGGGTTACCTGGATCGGGACGGGGTGGCCGGCAGTCGGTGCGAAAGGCGGCGCCGCCGTTCCCTCTAGACTCGAGGCAAGCCGACCCGAGTGGGCGGATGACGATGGTGCGTTCCGGCATCGCCGATTCGAGTTCGTGGTGATCCGGCAACTGGCGGCGACGGCGTACACTGAAAGTCTTCCGTGGAGCTCGACCTCTGAAAACACGAAATCGTGGACGTCGAGATGCAAATGCTCCTCCTGACCTGTGCTTCAATCACCTCTAGAATACCGGTGCGAGACGGACGGGCGACGGGCGCACGGTACGGCGACGGGCGCATGCGATGGACGGCTAACTCGCGTCTGGCGATCCCGGCAGTCGACGGACGCTGGACTGATGAAGGCCGTCGATCGGGCGATGTCGCTCACGTCAGGGCGAGATCATGTGAGGAAGGGAGCATTGCAAGAGGAAGGGAGAAGATCGCTGGCGCAGCGCGGGGGATTTGAAGGAAGGGAGCAGTACATGTTTAGGGAGAAGGAAGGGAGCAGCCATCCAGCGGGAGGCAAGGAAGGAGACGTACGTGCCCAGCAGCTGCGGGAGGCAGGGAAGGGAATTTGCCCATGAAAAAAAGGAAGAAAGGGATCAGCCATCGTGATTAAGGCGTGATTAGTGGAGCGTGATTAGTGGAGCGTGATTAATGGGGCGTGATTAATGGGGCGTGGGCAGAGCGACGGTCGCAGCGCGGCAGAGCGATTGGCCAGAGGATTTTTACCGCACCAAACTGTGGTCTTACTTTCACTCTTTTTATTTGTAGAGAGTAGAGATAGGCTTATTCCATGCTTTGCTTTGAGAAAACAAATCCCAGAAGCTACAGGTGCACGGGCAAAAAAGACAGCAAACCTGAGCTTTTTCTTTTTTTGCGGGTAACAACAAGCCTGAGCTTGTGTTTCTACTTTCTACTTGCTTTTTTTAGATTAAGGTAAGTGTTTCTACTTGCTACAGAAGGCTGTGTATGTTGTATGGATCTGAACAGGCTCCCCAGATCTCCTACTTGCCGGAAGCGGACGGCTGGGCAGCGCAACGCATGCCACTACGTACTGCAGCGACCATCGCCACTTGAGACTTTGGAGGTCGTCGCTAGTGCAAGGGCTTTTCCTGAAGGATTTCCCGAACCCCATTGCTTCTTCTCGGGTGGCTTTAAATCTAGACGGCCATGCAGGTGCAGACATGGAAGCAGTTGCTGTCCTGTCGACCCAGAATTGAAGGCGGAACCGCCGACAGGTGACCTCGGACGTGTGGTGTCCATGGTCGATCTGACTACATGCTTGGCAAAGGAGAGGACCGAGAGGCAGTGGAGAGTGGGGCGCCATAGAAAGCAGGGGAGCGAGGGAGACAGACATGGCGGTGGACCAGTAGAGATGTGTTGTGCGGGAACGGAGCGAAGGGCCAATGCCGCAAATGATTGCAACGGCGAGGATGGGGAGACGCGACCATTGTGATGGGGATCAGGATGTGAACAGGCTCCTATAGCATCAAGCTAGCTGATTATTCAGCCCAAGCAAACAGCAGCTGGCAAGAGGGGTCAGGGACTCAGGGGCAGCACGTTACAGCACAGGGTGAGTGGTGAT
>JADLZL010005600.1:0-21808 GCA_015844335.1 Chrysopogon serrulatus | reverse complement strand
GAGGAGGTTGAAGATCTCGTATGAAGCCATGGTAGAGAGACCAATTGACTCAAAAGTTTTCTCATATGAGCATGAATTTGATGAGGTCTTTATGAAGTAGCTTCCATGCTCATTGATGTTACCTTCCTCCAAGGGTGACTCTTCATGAATATCTATAGGCAAAAATATTGTCTCTTTCATTCCATGCCTATGATATTCATTAGTCATTTTATGGTCTAGGATTTTCTTGGGATTGGCAACACTCAAATTGGTCTCATCAAAAGCCTCTTCTAAACTCGGATGAGTCATAGGTATCATTTGGATCTAAACGGAGGCTAGATTTTATCAAGGCTTCTTCCTTGTCCATCCATTCTACATATTCCAGCCATTTTTGTAGCACCTCTTGGTCATCCTTATGGTCTTCATGACTCCTATGCTTTGATTGTCTTGGTGGATCTCTAGGATCGTCATGAGACTTAGGAGAACAAGTGTCAAAGGAGTCTTTGGGGTCAAGGATGGGATTAGGTTGAGATGTGGCATCTATTGTGGGCATAGAAGGGGAGACGACAGGATTGATTTCAAAATAACTTAGCTCTCCTTCCATGACATCACTAGTCATGTCATCCTCGAATACATCCCAAAGAGAATGCTTTTCAAGAGGTTCCTCTTCTAGAAAAAGTGAATTATATGTACGAGCAAGGATCTTATAGGGCTGGCGGCGTATGCTTTCCTCAAAATTATCTTCTAAAAGATTATTATTGCTAGCAAGAAAGATTTCCAAAGGTTGGATTTCTTCTTTATTTGGAGGATTTTGGGTTATGGATGGTTTAGGATTGATAGCTAAATCTTGAGATTGGAATGATTGTGGTTTAGCTATCGAAAATTTCTCTTCTTGTTCGGGAGATGATTCCTTCTCTTCCTCAAGGAGTTTGTGGTGAGTGCTAGGGCAAGGGGTCTTTCCATTAATTCTATCAAGTATAGACCTTGCCTCTCTAGGGCTCAAACAGAGGAAAACTCCTCCAGAGGCTGCATCAAGGGATTGCCTAGCATTCTCACTAAGACCCATATAGAATTTTTGAAGAAGCATCGGGTCAAAGGTGAGGTCATTAAAGCGGTCCCATGATGTTCCAAGAGATTCTTCTTCTAGTTGTCTAAAAATTAGAATCTCCTCTTGAATAAAAATCACTGTAGAGATGGGAGAGAATTTTGAACAGAATTTAGAGCATAACATCCCCTAATCTCCTTGGACACTTCCTACGGTCTGATCATACCAAATTTTAGCTCTTCCCATCAAAGAGAATGGAAAGAACGTCCATCTTAAGGTCCTATCAGACATGCCAGCGACATGCAAGCATGCACAGGTCAGATCAAACTCTCGTAGGTGTGAGTATGGGTTTTCATCGTCTCCTCCCGAGAAGGATTGTTTTCTAATCAGATTTACTAAACATGAGGGCAGCTCATAGCCAGATGTTTTGATGGGCTCTAAGATTTTTGGTGGCTCTAAGCTTACTCCCGTAGGTTTAGCAAGATAAAAGATAGGAGTGGAATTTGTGGAATCCATTTAAGGATAGAAAAGGTAGAGAGAGTATGGTACAAAAGAAAAGACAAGAGTATAATACAAGGTTAAGATAGATTCGTAGATAACTCAGCAAATCGTTTCCCCGGCAACGGCGCCAGAAATGCTTGTTGATATCTGTTAATGCCTACTGAATATTCCGCAAGCGCACGGATATCATTGTAGCACTTCACCCTAAGGTTTTAAATATCGTATCCACAAGGAAACGGTGAGGTTAACTACGACAGCTAACTTAACCCGGAGTAGCAACAAGATCTTTAGAAGGTTGAGAATATAGAGAAAATTGCTAAGGTTCTCGCGTTCTACTCTCAATAAGCTATGTTTATATGTTCTATCTGTGGAAATTGCATAGAAAGAGCACAGGCAAAGCTATGACATTCCTACCAATTATACTCCTGTTCGGCCTACCAACGGGATAGTGGGATACATAGGATTCAACGGCTGTCACCTCCGCGAGCGACCACCAAATCCGGAAGATAGGGTACATCTACGAGTAATCTGAGTCTAAGCACCACGCCTACACTACGAATTATACCTTAACCTATTGTAATAGATTAAAGCGCTCAAAAGAGACTCGCAGACTAGAAGAACAATATAGACACAATTGCTTAAAGAAAGAAGAAGATGATTACCAGAGAAATCCTAGACGTAGATTAACTTCCGCCAAGGTACAAGCCATGGAGGTAGCATCGACAGGCCGGCACCTTCTCCCAAGTCCTTCCCCTCTCTATCTCTCTATTTCTAAGACTAGATCCCAATAAGGATTAGTCTCTTGATTGCTAACCCTAGAGAGGTCATCCATTCAAGGGACACCTCTCTGATCCTCATCAGAGAATATGAATCAGGGTTTCATGGGGATGCCTCCCCCGGGGGGGTCCTGCCCTCCTTTTATAGGCCGGTGGGATGAACGTGAGCCCTTGGATCAAACCGACTTTGGCGGACGGCTGAGATCGAAACCCTAAGGCGGTGGAGCACGTGGGCGGGCCAGCCCGTTTGGCCATTGTAGCTGACCGCCGGTCGGGGGGTTCCCCGGCCTGTCGGCTCCGGGCCGCTTCGTGGTCCGGTTCGGTGTGATGTCTTCTCGCGCCTTACGAGTCTTCTGGTGCATTTGTGGTGGAATTGATATCTTTTCATCCGGAACTCCAAAAAAGGCAAATGATATGTTCGTTTCAATCGTCTCGATGAGCTCTTCGCAATGGTGTATTCTAATTCATCATTTGAGGTGCTTGTAATCTGTCATATTGGTCCTTTTTTATAGCTTTTTCGATATGTACCTGCAGAAACAAGGATTCACCAAAACTCGTGGAATTTCGTCAGTGTAAACCCTAAGTCTATGTTGGTGATCATGAATGTGCTTCTTTCAGAAGTTGGTTGACGGATAGATTTGATCATTAACGACCGTCAACAATCACTGCCAAACTATGTGATGATTTAATGTTCTCTGCATTGTAATATATGAATCTTGGATTTGTAAGTGTTGCCGATAGCTCAATTTGCGTGCTAAGTGTATGCAGATCCTATTTACAGGCCTATAAGCCTATATATAGCCATGAGGCTATCTATATACTGAGCTCTACACCAGTGGAGTACTCATCTTTCAAGATCCCTAAGGTATTGTAACATGGTACCAACTCCAGGGACTAGGGGTAGGATTAGCCTCATCTAATTCACCCACGATCCCCTCATTTGGGAATTCAAATCAACTTTGATCAGCACGGCCCGTTGTCGAGCCAGTTCTTCACCTTCGTGCGGCTCGTCGCCGTGCACTACCACTCCTCCACTACCTTCGTCCCCGTGCGATCTCTTCCGTCGTCCGCAATTTTCATTTCGTGGGCGGCAGCGGAAGAGCAGATGCACGGACCCGGCTTGCGCCTGACTCCGCGCAAAATCTTCACGTGCAGAACTGGCACGTGCCCGCAACTCCTTCCGCAACTCCTTCACGCGCAGCCCGTGCCCGTGATTCCTTCACACGCGTGGCCTCCTGGTGGATTGCGGATCGTGGATCGCGTCCCCGTGAAGACTGATCGTGGATTGAGGATCACGGAACCTAGATTTCTTTGCGGTTCGCCTCCACGCGCGCTCGTTCGCCTGTGGCCTGCGGTCTTCTTTGGTTCGTGCCTGCATCACGCACGATTGGGAGGTCATCCATCATCCATCGTCCTCCATCCATCCGTGCGGAGTTCATCACTCGTGCTGCCTGTTCGTGGACTGCTCTGCTCGTCTGAGGTTCCTCTGCTCTGCTCTGCTCTGGTTTCCTCTACTGCTGTTAGTCAGTCTATTCTATTAGTGGTTAGTGGTGCCTATTATCTGCTCTGCTGCATATTACTACTTGTCTTGCAATGTCGCAATTGCAATTGCTGTCAAATGCCATTGTTTTTTCCTTTGAAACTTGATGGTCCATCTAATTATCGAGTGGGTTTTCTCTGTCAAAACTGTCCTGCGGGGACATGGCCTTGCATCTCATCTGACAGATGATCCTCCCATTGACAAATTGGAGGATGGTTCTGGTGCTACTGCAGTCACAACTTGGACTAAGGATGAGATGTCCGAATCATGAGTGCCATTGTCACCATTAGGAAACCCACACTAATGATGAGCCTTTGAGCACCATCAATCTGCTAAGGAGATGTGGGACTACTTGCAGGGGAGATATGTTCAAAACAGTGGTGCACTTTTGCTTACTCTAATGCAAGGACTTCATAATCTTGAATAGAATGAGATGTCTATCGAGGGGTATTATACTGCTTTTGATCGTCTGATGGGACCTTTTCTTTCCATGGTTCCTAAGTGTGAGGCAGGATGCTCAGGCTACTGTGATAAGAAGAATAAGTTCATTGAAAAATTCCTTACATATCAGTTTTGTCATGGTTTGTGGCCAGATTTTGAGTCCAGTCGTAAGCAGTTGTTAAATGCTTCCACCACTCCGTCTATTTCTGATGTGTTGTCCACCTTGATTGCTGAGGAGACGCGACTTAATTCCCAGTCTCCTGTATCAGTACCTCACAACGTTCTAGCGGCCTCTCACAAGACCAACACAGTGAAGGGCAACTCTTTTCCACCTTGTGTTCATTGCAAGAAGATTACTCATCGTTCAGAAAATTGCTTTGTTCGGTATCCTGAGAAGTTAACTGCTTATCGCTCATGCCATCCCAAGCAGAGTGGTCGTGGCGTTGGTTCCACCCCTATAGGCTCTGTGCCTGCAGGCACCACCCCTACAGGATCTGTATCTGTTCTGCTGCATCACCAGTTACTACCCTTTTTCTTGGGTGCTTGATTTAGGAGCTTCTTTTCATGTGTCATCAGATCAGTCACAGCTTGTTGCCTGCAAGCCAATTGTAGATGATGCCTCTATTCAGACAGCAGATGGTACATCCTGTCACACTACTCATCAGGGTTCTCTTTGCACCTCTATTTTTTTTGTACCTAATATCTCGTTTGTACCTAAGTTGTCCATGAATCTTCTTTCCGTTGGTCAATTAACGGGCCAAAACTTTCTAGGGGAAACCAGAACATACAAAAAAGCTAGCTATCTAGAGTGCTTACAACAGTGCTCTGAGATACCTTGAAGATGGAAAGTACATTACGGTAGACGATTACAATGCCCACGACATTTCTCATATGAGAGAAGAAAAACTAAATGAGGAATCATGGTCAATGTTGTTCGAATACAAAGAAACAAAACTGTCGCAGATTGCTCGCACGAACAAGGAAAAATTAGAGGATATCGTCTCCTCTTTATTTCGACACACTATGCCATGATGCTTGTGCTGCTGTACCACTTCCTCACAAGGGCGTAGAAATACCACCGCCCAGGAAAAAAACCCATTGCTGGAAAGAGATATGCGAGCGATCTTCGGCACCAAGTGCTTCAAAACTCCACGACATCTCAAGTAGTCATCACAAAATCAAAGTCACATCAGTCTTCCAATCCAAAGCAGACAAAGCAAGTAAAACGACCATGTTTTAGACAAGGGTCATATTTCAATCACTTCACAGTTTGCCCCATTTAGACACTAAAAACAAAAATGTGAATGAATGACAACATGTAGCTCTTCCTCCACACACATATACACACAGAACACACAAGTAAATAACAACTGTCCATATGAAAATTCATTTGGTTCATGGACCTAACACAAAATCTCGGGACAAAAATAAACTAGTCTATTATTGGCATGCATGCCATGCTGAGACCCCTAAAAACTAGAGGCACACCTACAATAATCAAATGAAACAATCAACTACAAAGCACAATCAAAGGAGAGCTTTCTGCTTCGATAAAAAAATGTTATGGCAGCACATCATTATTGTTTCAAAGTGGTCATGCATGCTGTCATACCTGAACACGTAGATCGGAGGGCGTACATGAATATGAATATGAGCACAATACACAGGATTATATAAAAAAATTAACTCAAAGGGAACACTAAATCTATGACACCTCGACAACTT
The DNA here is from genome assembly GCA_015844335.1 of Chrysopogon serrulatus. Taxonomy (NCBI): domain Eukaryota; kingdom Viridiplantae; phylum Streptophyta; class Magnoliopsida; order Poales; family Poaceae; genus Chrysopogon; species Chrysopogon serrulatus. The sequence continues at coordinate 15,801 of JADLZL010005600.1, read as the reverse complement.
CTCATTCCAAACATAAAAAATGATCCACGCATAGCTCCAGTTTGTTCAGACTTTATACAACAATCATAACTCATCAATGAACAAATAACCTTCATTATTTCACACAATCATGACAGCTAAATCATACTAAAAATCAAGTTTGTTCAGACTTCATACAACAATGAAATCTCCTTTTCTGTCACACTACTAAAAAGGCAGATCAATCACAAATGCTCATTAGTAGGTACTTGTACAGAGGGAGTATTTGTTTGTTCCATGTTAACAATTGTACCGCACAATTTCAAAAAACAGTTGTATCACACTAGTAAAAATATTCAAGCAACTATAAACAATACGTGGTATATGTGTGTATTTTTTTGCTACAGAATTTTGGCCCCACAAAGACGCCATTCGTGTGATGCATGGGAGCGGTCGAACTAACTCTCCTCTATTAGCTAGCGTTGTTCCTTGTTCATTCGGATCATCGGAGACTCAACGCATGCATGTATAGTAGCTAGCACAGCTCTTGTTGGCTTTAATTTGCATTGATCAAGTCATGCATCCAGCCCCACGTATACATGTATGTATAGTATCACAGCTCTTGTTGTACGTACAAGAATGTAGATGGACACAACAACTAGCTAAGCCTCCCGCCCGCGTAACTAAATCTGATATTGAAGTGCAAGCACCTTCTACGAAATAATTCGGGACCGTATGTTGGATTCTCAGCTAAATAATCTTGATACATCCTATCATGTCCGCCTTGTCTGTCACGGAAAACAACTCTATGACCTTTGACAGAGCCACCATGTGGTCCTTTTTCGTTGCTAGCAGTTAGGAGAATTTGACCAGCCAATACTATAAGAGAAGCATCATCATCGGATGATGAATCATCCAATTCTCTTTGCGCACGGGATCTCTTCCTAGGCATGATTCCTATGGACAAGGTAAATGAAAAAAAAAAAACACCACAGATCAGTACAGCATGCCCGAATTACATGCTGAACTACGGACGAATGGATGGGGTGGCGCCATGGCAGACTTTACCTGATCACGAATGGAGGAGATGGTGTGGCGCCCTTCCTGCACTCGATGAAGACACCGGCGGCGGCTCAAGGCGAGTCGGGAAGGAGAAGGACGCGCAAGGAGGACAGGGCCGCGCGATAGGAACGGTAGTTGCAAGATTAGTTGAGATGTGGGCCTTTTTTTTAATTTGGCAAGCCCAAATGGTAAACTATTGGACATTGTCACTTTTATATACTTGGCAAATCTTTTAGCAAGTTGCTATAACTAAAATTTTGGCAAACATAATTTATCAATTGTTGGACATGCTCTTAGGTACTTGTACAGAGGGAGTATTTGTTTGTTCCATGTTAACAATTGTACCGCACAATTTCAAAAAACAATTGTATCACACTAGTAAAAATATTCAAGCAACTATAAACAATACGTGGTATATGTGGTGTATTTTTTTTTTTTTGCTACAGAATTTTGGCCCCGCGCACGCCATTCGTGTGATGCATGGGAGCGGTCGAACTAACTCTCCTCTATTAGCTAGCGTTGTTCCTTGTTCATTCGGATCATCGGAGACTCAACGCATGCATGTATAGTAGCACAGCTCTTGTTGGCTTTAATTTGCATTGATCAAGTCATGCATCCAGCCTGTCACAAAAAAACAAAAAAAAAAAGCCATGCATCCAGCCCCACGTACAAGCATGTAGATGGACACAACAACAACTAGCTAAGCCTCCCGCCCGCGTAACCTAATAATCCATCCGACTCCGACTCCGACTCCAACTTGCTATATATCCATCGGATTCGGATGATCGATTTCGATTCCACCACCAGCAGCATCATCATCATATATATCCGCCGCATCCAGCTCCAGGGCGACCAGTCCACCACCATCCGAATCTCCTACTATATATATACATCTGATCCGATCCGCGCCGCCGCCGATTCATATGGAGCAGCTACCTGACGACATGCTCGCCGACGTCCTCGGCCGCCTTCCGCCCAGCAGCCTGGCGGCGTCACGCTGCGTCCGCAAGCACTGGTGCTCCATCATCGACGCCCGCCGCCTGCTGCGCGCCGACCTCCTCCCTCTCCGCCTCGAAGCCTTCTACTGCACCAGCCTCGACTCCATCGACCGGCTGACCTATCTCTTCGCACGGCCGGCTCCGGCGGCGCGTCGAATCCCCGGCGGCCCCCTTGACTTCCTGAAAAGTTACTACATTCTGGAAGTGGAGGATCACTGCAATGGTCTCCTCTTGCTGTGTGGCATGGTGGTCAACCCTGCCACACGGCAATGGGCCGACTTGCCTACCTCCCCGAAACCATCCATTGACGACATGCTCGGTGGGCTCAAGGTCTGGGCCGGGACCACGACGGACGACCGCTCGTTGTTGTCAAGCTTTTACCTCGTGTACGACCCCATGGCGGAGTCACCGCAGCACTTCGAGGTATTTCTTGTCCCCTTGCTTCCCCATGATCTGCGCAATCAGGAAAACATCACCATCGACCTTGAGGAGCAAGAATGGCCGCCGCCGACATTCAGAACCCACGTCTTCTCGTCGAGGACGTGGAGGTGGGAGGAGAGGTCCTGGATCCGCCAAGGGGAGCCCGCCGGGACCATGGCCGATATGCTGCAATCCGATTTCTGGGACCGCAAGGCCGTATATTTTCGAGGAGCACTCTACGTGCATTGTCAAAACGATTCTGTCATGAGGTACTAAGTAACTAACTATGACATTGTTTCATCTCCTTGTTTATTTATTTTTTATTATTTATTTATTTATTTATTATTATTATTATTCTACAATACAATTAGTTGCTATATGTACGGTTTATATTCATGTCTTTTGTAATTAATTAATTGCAGGATAGCCTTGTCCAATGACAAGTACCGAATGATAAGATCTCCAGAATCACTGAGCAAACTTGGTGCTGAGAATGCTACCTTTTATTTAGAAAAATCAGAAAAAGGGGTGTACTTCGTGTTACTTTATTGGGTCAACTGGGATAGCTGCCCCTAGTTTCGAGTCTGGTTACTTAAAGAGGAGGAAGAGATCAACGATGGGAATCACATTATTCACATGGAATGGGTGTTGAAGACTAACATTAGCCTTCCACCACTGCTTGAAAATGAACTTCCTCTTCTTCACAGTGGCTTTGCTGATGATGAATGGAGGGTCATCTATCACTATAATAACAAGGAGGAAGTACCACCTCTGTTGTTCGTGGGGACGACAAGTTTGTTGCAGATGATGAATGGGACCTTGATAATGCTAACATTGTCCTTGATGAAGTCAAAGATAATAAGGCTGCCGAAGCAAACAGATATTACCCTGTTGAATTCCTCGGATTTCATCCTTACAAAGAGACTGTCTTCTTTTCCTTGAGACCAGGGACAATTTCTTATAATTTGAATACCTCAAAGGTCCAACTGTTGGGAGGCCGCATATCTATACCAGTGGGCATGAGAGCGTGTTTCCCATACACACCATGTTCGCTGATGCTGACAGAATTATTTGAAAACAGTTAATATAAATAGCTGCCTTGTATCAAATATATTTAGACTTGGTTTGTTGTTATTTGAATCTTTTTTTTTTTTTAGATAAAGGATAGAAACTATCCGGCTTCATCTACCAAGGAGTAGAATCGCACCAAATTATTACAACAGAAAAATAAAAGAAAGAAATTGACGGAAAAAATTACATCCCCAACAAGGAGCTCGAGTAGCCCTACGCGACAAACAGACTTGCTTCATGATGTCAACTCCACTAGAATAAGATCACTAATGTGATGACAACTCCGCTAGAATAAGATCACCAACGTCAAGACAAAGCCGCCAGAGACACGTTTATCAGACCTAAAAAAAGTACTGAAAACGTTAGACACCGACCACCATTGAAGACGGGATGCTTTTTTCAAGGCAACAGCATAAAACACTTGGTGTAGATGCAAGCCTGCCCACCAAAAGTCGAGCTGTTACGCTGGATCTACTAGCATAAGTTGATGTTGCTCCCCCTGCACTTGCTTATAAGTATATGTAATAATCAGAGTGACTTTATATGTCAAAATTATCTATCAGCATGCATATTTTGCTTTCATGCTTTCATTTTGTTGGTGATAAATAAATAAATCTATATCACTGAAGTCAAAGGCGCACTGAAGTGGGCACGAGCTGGCACTTCTTAAAAAAAACGGTGGACACTATTTAAGTTGCTATTCAACTGCACGGACGTTGTTTCTATTCAATCGAAAATATGACACATAGTACAAAATAACAATCTTAGTTATTACTAGTTAAATGCCAAAAAAATACATGCTATTTTAATTGATTCGAAAAAATAAGCCCCTTCTGTTAGCATAATCAATGAATGATTAATTAATGAGGAAGACAAAGTGGCGAACGACGATTCGATGTGTTTTGCCTACAAGCTAGCAACAATTGAGTGTTGGACTGAACGGATGAAGCATACATCTAAGCAAGCCAACGAATGACAAGGAAACTTGGCAGATTATGAGCCTTGCCTTGGGATGGATGGATGCACTGAAACGGTAGTCCACCCATATACTTCAACAAACTGTAACACTTGATTTGTTTTGTTCATTACAGGATAATAATCATACAAAACCAGGGTACTGGCCATTTCTCTAATATAGCAGCAAGCCAAGCATCGTACCACCTCAAATGAGTCAGTGGTATACAAATTATACGACACAGTGTCAGTCAAGCAAACAGCTCCAAAGCCTTGTTGCTTGTTACTCGGCGCCATCCCCTGAATGCCTGCAATGGCACACCATACATTCATCACATGGTGATCGAGGGGCGATTGATTAATCAATCAATCCCACCTACCTCCGAGATGTCGGCAGATTCCGGGATTTCCGGTCTAACTGGACACTTTCTAGAGCAGCCGATGCCCGCAGCACCTGTTCAGATATATCATCGGCATCGTATCTCCAGTTGTACTCATCTTTCCTTGTGTTGGAAGCTGAAGACGCCCCCCCCCCGACCACCCTGCGATCTGAAAGCAAACAGACCAAGTGCACTTGTTTCAGAATTTGGAACAAGGCAGCTACATATCATTATAAACTGAAACGACTGCACAACAGTGCACAAACCTGATGCCTGCGACGAAAGAGATTGGCCTGGAAATTTCAAAGTAATATATGTTAGCTATTTACAATGGCACAGCAATATGGCATCAAGCATACCTCCCCATAGGAGGCAGGCTCCCAACTGATGCTGATGGTGGCCTCCTCATGCTCCGATGTTCAGCATTTAGTGATGGATCAGACTCTGAACTCATCATCCTCCTGCCGCCCATCCTTGTTTGAGACAAATTCTGGCCAAAACAGCACACATTTAGATGACCAAAGCATGCTGTAGAAAACCAAAAACTTTAAGCTAGAGCATACTAACTATATTTAGAGGTTAACAATTAAAAACTTCTTATTAATAAAGTATAATATGCAAATCAACTTGACATGCTCAAGGACAGTGAAAGCCAAGCTGGAAAAGAGATCAAAATCAAAATTTGTGTGTGCAATCAACTAAAGGTCATATAGGCAGAAAGCAGCATAAATGCAGCTCATACCCCAAGCACCGCAGACTAACAAAAGGAGACCTTGCTGAGTACAGGAGTTGAGATTGAAAAATCACATGTAAGCACATCTCAGTACAACATGAACTGTAATAAATAAATCCCATGCATGCAGTGTAAGACAACTGACCAAATTCAGAGTATATCAATTTTATTCATTCTGGTTATTCTAAGAACCATTGTCCACATTCTCCAAATGTTTCAGCTTTCTAGAAAGTTTACAGATAGTGAAGATGTGCGTGATCTTGATAACCTATCTCCTTTAGCTTCCAGAATAACACCACCTACTTTTTGTTCTAAGGCAACACCTTCATGAGCATTGTAGTTGAGGCAAACAATCTAATTTTTTGGATAGTTTGATTAAGCAAGACATCATAATATGAAGGATTATTGCTCACAACACAATATACTACCTTTCCTACATGCCAAACAATGCATATAAGAGGATCCATTCTATTGTAACAAATAGCCGGCTATGGACATTTAGTTGCAGAGTTCTCATAAGGGTAACAACTGGCTATAGCAGGCTCAAATGAATGTGGGTACAAATAATGATGTAGTGCCTGAAACAGCTATAGCCACAGATTTGTTACCTTGATCCATATAGGACTGAAAAAAAATTTGGGGAAAAAATTGGCTACATTATCCCAAAAGCCAACCCCACCCCACCCCTCCTCCCCCCTCCTTTTTAATTCTGTACTGGGAACATAAAGAAACAAAAGGATGATTTTTGCTTCTGTTAATGATCACACAAGAGATAAACCTCATATTTCAGATAACCTTCGAGAACATCTAAAAGCATTGGACCACTTTCAGCACTCCTGCTCCCTTCAGCTCCACTTTTGTTAGAAAAATCTTTCAGTTCATTCTTCCAGAAGTCCTTGGGCTGATTTACAAACAAAACAGGGAAACATTAATGGATGTTGATTCCCGAAATGCAAAAATGAAATATCAGGAACACACCACTTACCAGGTTACACTCTGGCAAGTAAACTTTCATTGTGTGACTTAGTTGTGCCCACTCTAAGTATTCACATACGAGTGCAGTTAGTAACCTACCTGCGAGCAACAGAAATCCTAAAATGTAAAACCATTCCATGTTATGTGCAGCTTGCAAAACACATGGAAAAACTTAGTACTGGGAATCTTTTAAGGCCATTATAACAACCAACATTGATGGAACTTAAAAACAACATCAACATTGACAACAAAATACATTAGGGAAATGCTTCTTTGAAATATCACCACTGCAGAAGCATTCAGATCCAAAGACTCACGCTAGTCATCAATCAGGAGAATAAAAATGTGTATCTTTCAGGTTCAGTCCTAAATTCCTTGCCAAAAAAAATAAAAATGTGTATCTTTCAGAGTCAGTCCTAAATTCCTTGCTAAAAAATATTACCATTCCCAGAGGGAAAAGATTACCATGCAGCAGAATATCAATCTTTGTCCTTCTGGAACATTTTCAGAACAGTAGTATAAATGTGTACAGGTCCGTATATGAGATAAAGGTTTTGTGCATAGCAGCATTAGAGACAAGCAAAAGCTCCTCCCTCCTCCCTCCCCTAAATTGTTCGCTAAAAAATGTCACAATTTCCAGCAGGGAAAAGACTATCATGCAGCAGAATATACGTGTGACTGACAAGATGATCGATACAGACACAGGGGCCAGTGCTGCACCTCCTTATTTATTACTAGTAGTTCTCTTCTCTTTTCTTCTACACTATAGCAATGCTAGTGAGAGTGAGATCGAGATGAGACTGTTTCTCTCTCACTCTATCGATCTGTATATTCATGCAACTCAACTCAACTGGATGGGCACGCATATACTGGAGACAGCGATGCATGCATCACGACGACAATGAAATGGAGCTAGGATGCAACTAGATGGGCATGCCCTGCCCTGCCCATGGGAGCACGCTAAGCGAAAGGAAAGCATCCGGATCTGAGGCCAATGACCACGACGTACCTCAAGAAACAGGGTACAAGGCCCAGAAGCAGATAAATATCTCCGTCGGGGTCCATCCAACAGTGAGTGACGATCAATGGCACTACAACACATCACTTAATTAAAGGCATTTTCTAAAATTTGCCTCTATTTCCTTTTATTTAAAGGCATTTTTATAAAAAAACAGCCTTTAAAATTCATTTTCTAGAGGCATTTTTATGAAAATGCCTTCCATAGTTCTAGAATTGAAGGCGTTTTTAGAAAATGCCTTCTATAGTTCTAGCATTTTCTATACTCTTTTTACACTTTCCACAGTGCGCACAGGCAAATAGACGAGAAAGACGACTACGTGGGCCCCGTCCTTCATAGCAAAGAAAACGAAAACTGGAACCCAACGCGGAAACTTTTTTATTTTTAACTGAATTTCTGAAAAAAAATTTTAAAAACTTGGCTAGAAACTTATTTCTGCGTGACCCTTTTTGTCGCGCCACGAGTAAAGGCGCTGTAGAACTGAAGGCCGCGCTATGTATGCCGACGCGATTCACCTTGCCAGTGTGGCACCCTCGCTTCCTGCAGCTGACGTGTCACAGGTGACATAGCAGGGATGTCGCGCCACCATGCATGGCGCGTTCCCTTGATCGCGCCCAAAGATAGGGGCGCGATCAGCATTACGTCGCGCCACTCTAGAGCACTCCTATTTTCTCCGGACACGCGCGAGATCGGGACTGGAAAGACCCTGTGCAGTAGGCATGACCTACATGACGAGTAGGTGCAGGCCGGCCTACTATAATGAGCTGCCAAGTCAAGGCCGGCTACAGTATCTCGTTCAGATACTGTTGTACTCTAGCAACTGCGGGGCGGCTCCAAGGGTCACCGTGATGTACGGAGCACTAATCAATCCTCCTACGAGTTGTCCCAACCTCCAATGTATGGTGGCGCGACATCCCTGTAGTACGGAATTGGACAGACCCTGTGCAGTAGGCATGACCTTCATGCATCATACTATTGTAGGCAAGTTGTAGGAAAAGAGAGTACGGAATGAATGAATACAAGTTGTAGGCAAGGAGGAGGCAATTGTTGTTTGTTTAACACTTACCTCAACTATTGGACTTGCCTGACAAAGGAAATTGACGAGATGTAGAAATTGCCTTGAAAGTTGTAGAGAAAATACTGGTACAAAGATTTCTAATAATCTCTAAAGAAAAGGATTGGAAGAACCAGTATTGTCAATTGCGTGATTTTTTTCAGAACAAAATAAATGGGGTATGTGGTTTGGACTGGAAAGGAAAAGTAATAGAAATTTTTTTTTGATGTACTAGTATTTTGCAGCAAGCTACTCCCTCCGTCCCCATAGAGTTTGTCGTTGGAAAACCGCGCTTTTTCACAAACACGCTTCCTGACAACGTTCTCAATGGGACGGAGGGGGAGAGAATACACTAAGTTAGGCAATTAGTAAGAAGCATACTTTGTATAAAAAATAATTGGAACAATAGATAACTGAGTAATATGGTATATTTATTTATTATTTATATATTTATATATATAATAAGTATAATTTAATGTGACCTCCCTCCCCCAAGAAAAAAAGAGAGAGAAAAGGAAACTCTCTCCCAACGGTCGGAGATTCAAATGCGCAAGGCAACCCGAAGTGGGTGGGCCCCGCGAGTTGCGTTGGAATTGGAATCCGAGGCTGCGGCCGGCCCGTGCCGGCATTCAAAATCAAACGGAGCCGACTCCCCATCCCTCCCTGCGTTTCATTCCTTTCATCAAGGGATTGGAATTGATCATCCATGGAGGCTTCCGCTTCCACCCCCCCACCCCTCGCCGCGGCGGAGCCTCCGCCGACTACGCCGCCAGGTCCCCGTCCCCGTCCCCCTCCTTCGCCCACACGCCCAGGAGCGGCGCCTCTTCCTCCGCCCACAAGCCCCCCACAAGCAGGCACCGGGATCGCGGCCCCCTCATCTTCAACGGCAACGGTAACAGCACTGCCCAGCAGGCCGCACAGCATCAGCAGCAGCAAACTTCCACCTCCTCCTCCAAGGGGTCCGGATCCGGAGGCGTTAACGTCCAGGTCCTCCTCAGATGCAGGTACATCAATTATTTTATTTATTTCCATATCAGTAGTAATTTCCATAGCTCCACTGCTTGGCTTGCTAATTACAGTTATGTATCACTAGTATGTAATTATGGATATGTACTCTACTTGTCTAGTAAGAGTACTCCTATATGTTTTTCCTATATATACATAATATACATGTCACTGTTTGATCAATCCAACAATGAACGCCTGCTCCACTGCTATGCTACTACTACTGTCAATTATTATTACTCCTATATGCTTCCGCTGTATCATTCATTTCACTCATCACTCATCAATTCAACCTCACTGCATTCCTATTTCTTTCCTTCCCTTGTATGTGTAGGCCATTGAGCGACGAGGAACGCCGCATTGGCACTCCTGTGGTGGTCACTTGCAATGACCAAAGACGGGAGGTTTCAGTTGCCCAGAACATCGCTAACAAGCAAATTGATCGCACCTTCGCATTCGACAAGGTAACTCATGCCAACTATTTTATTTCCCTTTATAAGCACTTCCACTTGCTGATCACTGCCACATGATACCCAGGCATTGCATTCACTTGATTGATTCATCACAATCGGTAACCAATTGAAACATGCAGGTGTTTGGACCAAAATCTCAACAGCAGGATATCTTCAACCATGCTGTTGTGCCACTTGTCAGCGAGGTTTTGGACGGTTACAATTGCACAATATTTGCATATGGCCAGACTGGAACTGGCAAAACATACACCATGGAAGGAGGGGGCAAAACACTGGTAAATTTCTATTATATATATAATATATATATATATTCACATGCTATGCTAGACATGTTTCTGAATTTTGATGCAGTTAGTTTACTGCTTCAACTGAGGTCATAATTCCACTCCACCTGCATTTCTGTAGAACGGTGACCTCCCATCTGATGCTGGTGTCATTCCAAGAGCTGTTAAGCACATATTTGACATCCTTGAGGCACAGAGTGCAGAGTACAGCATGAAGGTTTCTTTTCTTGAGCTGTACAATGAGGAGCTTACTGATCTTCTTGCACCAGAGGAATCTAAGTTCTCTGATGACAAGTCCAAGAAGCCTATGGCACTCATGGAGGATGGCAAGGGAGGAGTCTTTGTTAGAGGGCTCGAGGAAGAGCTAGTTTCTTCAGCCTCCGAGATCTACAGGATACTGGAGAGAGGCTCTGCAAAGAGAAAAACTGCTGAAACTCTTCTCAACAAGCAAAGCAGTCGCTCACACTCTATTTTCTCTATCACCATCCATATTAAGGAATGCACACCTGAGGGTGAGGAAATGATCAAGTGTGGAAAGCTTAATCTCGTTGACCTTGCTGGATCTGAAAACATATCTAGGTCCGGTGCTAGAGATGTAAGTTTTATTTTTTGGAGCTCCTGTTTCCTTCCCCACTTCATCACTAAATACCATGATCAAGCTGTACAAGTGAGTAGTACTTACATAGTTTCCATCTGTTTTTATAGGGGCGAGCTCGCGAGGCAGGAGAAATTAACAAGAGTCTGCTTACACTTGGGCGTGTCATTAATACTCTTGTTGAGCACTCTGGACACATACCATACAGGTCAAGCAAACACTAGCTGTTCAGATTCTTCCTTCAAGATGTTCAGGCATCTCATATTTGGCTGCTATTCATGCAGGGATAGCAAGTTAACAAGATTGTTAAGAGATTCTTTGGGAGGGAAGACAAAGACTTGCATCATAGCGACCATCGCACCTTCTGTACACTGCCTTGAGGAGACGCTCAGCACCCTGGATTATGCGCATCGTGCAAAACACATCAAGAATAAGCCAGAGGTTCTACCTTTTATTGTCAAATTACCATTAATTGCAATTAAAACTTTCTCAGGGATAACTGATATTAATAACTTGCCCATGATTTCCAGGTCAATCAGAAGATGATTAAATCTGCGCTCATCAAAGATTTATACTTTGAAATGGACCGTCTCAAGCAAGGTATCCTTTTTTTCTTCTTAAAACATTCAACGCTGCTTATACTTACTGTTGTGAGCTTCAGAAAAATACAACCGGACCATTTCCCATCCAAGCATGTGTGTTAATCTTGTGCTCTTGAAATAAAGATGGTTTGAATATTAGCTGATTCTAGGAAACACGATCGCCAATGGATTAATCTTACTACAGAATCCACCAAATGTGTTGAATGCTTCATTGCATCTTATTGTTCATCTCCTCTATTGTCAGAATTGTTTGACACCATGTACCTCAACACTGTTAACACTATAACAATTACTCACTTTAATTATACATGAACATCTATGTCATCAAATTGTTTACCACACTCCAGTTCTTTGAAAATGTAGAGACCATGGATGCACATCTGTAAGTGCATAGTCTAGACGAGGTATTTCTAGATTTTAGTTCCTAATTGTATACACACTAAAATCTTTGATCACTATCAAATTCTCGTTCATCAATTTTAATTTTCTAAACAGCCACATACTTCAAGCTAGTACAGTTACTAAATTTGGTTCTGCTTTTTGAACAGAATTGTATGCCGCAAGGGAGAAAAATGGTGTTTATATTCCGAGGGAACAATACTTAGCAGAAGAAGCTGAAAAGAAGGTACTTACTCCCTTCATCACTTATGACATATTAGATTGTGCATATTCTTCTATAGCATGACAGAGAAATTCTTCAGGCTATGTCTGAGAAACTGGATCGTTTGGAGCTTAATTTGGAATCAAAAGATAAGGTATGCCTTTAGTATAGTTAGAGGATTTGTATCTTGCTGAAAAAAATGCTATAATTTAGAATCTGTAACTGTATCAGCAATTAGAAGAGCTTCAAGGACTCTATGATTCTCAGAAAGTTCTGAATGCAGATCTAAGTGATCAACTTCATACATTACAGGTATGTGTGCTGTATACTTGACTTGTATTGTCATATTTCTGTCATATAATAGAGGAAAAATGATTGTATTTACAACTTCTCATCCTTCTGCAGAAAAGAATGAAGGAAACAGAGTGCACCCTAGCAGATCTTGAAGTGAAATACATGAAGGCAAATAATACTATTAAGGAGAAGCAATATTTGATAGAAAATCTTCTTAGATCAGGTTAGAATTTGCTCCTTCAAGGCAAAGCTTATCATAATGAATATTTCATTGATTTCTATAAGAGTTTGCAAACGAAATGTGTTGCATAGGCTTAATTAGGCGTTTGATAAGGTTCTCTAGCTTTCTATGTACAGAATGCATGTGAGTAATATTACTAAAATACTGTTTGTTTTATTCCATTTGCCCTCATACACCTGTTATTTTCATATACTTGCAGCAAATGTTCAGATTTTTGGCTGAGGCTATTATGCTTACCATTTCTCTTACGTCTTCTCTTTTCAAATGTCTTCAGAAAAAGTTCTTGTTGGTGAAGCACAAAGACTCCGATCAGAGCTAGAGAATACAGCAGGGGATCTATATGGGCTATTTTCAAAATTAGGTCTGCCTCCATTTCTCTTTCTCCCTCCCTCTTTCCTTTCTCAATTTAAATATTTATATTTGTTCTTGGTATATCGATTTTCAGGAAGGAAGGAGAAGATTGAAGATACAAATAGAAGTACAATTCAACATTTCCATTCTCAGCTGACTAAAGACATTAATGTCTTGCATAGAACAGTTTCAACCTCGGTCTCTCAACAGGAGAGCCAAATAAAATTACTTGAAGAAGAGATGCAATCTTTTGTCAGCTCGAAGGGCAAGGTGCACCAAAAAGCAAACATGTGATTATCAGTTCATTCTTTGTCTGTATAAGTCTAACAATTCTGCATTTTCTTAGGTTGCTGGAGGACTTCAAGAGCATGTAAGAAAGCTCAAAGAGAGCTTCAATTCTAGGATAGCAGAATTGCATGGTTTTGCAAATCAACTCAAGCATAAATCTGTGTTGAGCTTTGAAAACCTTAATTCGCAAGTTATCACACACACATCTGGCCTTGAGGATGTAAGTGTACTTAATTATCTTGAAATCCTCACAGTATACTCATCATCTTTATTTTTATTCCCTATTTTTGTAAACACATACTGGGAATTCTTCGGTGTGCAGTGCATGAAGGGCCTGTTAGTTGATGCTGACCAAATACTCATTGCACTACAAAATGGGCTTTCTCAGCAAGAAGTGAACTTTGCTACATTTATTGAGCAGCAGCATGAGGTTCATTATTTATTACAAAATGCTAAATTTTTACCTATTTATTAAGCTTATATTGTTCATTACAGTAGTATAAGAAAACGTTACACTCATACAGGGGCTTTCTAGAAATTTGGAGAGAACAAAGTCTGTTTCGACAACTACAATGAACTTCTTCAAAACTATAGATTCCCATGCATTGGAGCTCATAAAGATTTTGGAAGAGTCGCAGATGGAACATCAAAAGCAACTCTTCCAGCTTCAGAAGAAGTTTGAGGTAATCTTCTGCTGCAGCTATAAGTTTCAAATTAGTCTGTAAGTATCAATTTGTATGATTTGTTATCTGATGACATGAAATGGATTCAGGCCTTTGTTGCTGATGAAGAGAAGTACTTGATAGAGAAGGTCGCAGGGTTATTTGCAGAATCAAATGCTAGAAAGAAAAAATTGGTATATTTCATTCACTTCAATATCTAGAGGATGTGTAATAATGTATAGGTCACTACTGTGTGGCCCTTTGTTGTCATAAAATAATGCATGTGTGCATACTGTTATTTGGTCATCCTAGTCAAACTTCTCCAGAGAAACATCTACTTGTGCAACAGCTGGAAACCAACTAATGAGCTGATTGAATGACATGTGTGTCAATTTACCAGGTTCAAGATGATATATGCAGCCTCAATAAGACTTCTTCTGAGCGTTCAAACAATTTACAAACTGAAACTACCAAGCTTCATGATTTTACATCTTCTATGAAAGAGCAATGGGAAGCCTACATGAAGAGAACTGAAGAGGCATTCCAACAAAATGTATCATCTATTGAACAGAAACGATGCTTCTTGGCAGGGAATTTGCAGGAGTGGTAAGTTGTCTATCTCAACAGTTAAATTGTTGATTTCATAAGAATCTTAGAACATGGAAAATAACACATATGATTTGGTGTCACCTATACATTGTACAGCAAGGGAAGGGTAGAATCATGTTCAGAACAATGGGTTAGTGCACAAAATTTGGTGTTGGCGCTTGGAAGAAACAATGCAGAAGCCATCGGTTCAGTCATAAGGTAATTCATACTGACAACTGAAGTTTGTTTTGTTGGATAAGAGAAGCAACTTGAACTTATTGTAAGCTAAACATATGTGCATCCTTTGAATGAAGTGCTGGGAATGAGGTGAGCAACCAACTGGATGCAAGATTTTCATCTGTTGTCACTGCTGGATATGAAGATAATGACATTTCAAGCAAATCCCTTCTTAGCTCTATTGATGGTACGATTTCCGCACAGTGCCACATCTTTCTTTTTCCTAGCACATGCATTTTCTGTTGCCTAAAATTTCTAGCAAATTGCTGATTTCTTTGCCAGATTCATTAAGATTGGACCATGGTATTTGTGACAATGTGAAATCCATCGTGATGACATCCAGAACAGAACTTCATGACCTGGAACATGGTCACTATGAGAAGACAAAAGTAATAACAGGGAATGCCGATAGATCTCTGGGAAATGATTATAAGGTTAGCAATATTAGTCTGCTGGGCACATATATACATAGTAGTTTGTTTTACCTGCTGAAGCATGATGGTTCCTTAGTTTTCTGATATCGAAATCTGTGTTTTATGGGTCAGGTGGATGAAGCAACTTGTTCAACACCGAGAAGGCGTGAGATCAACATTCCGGACAGCCAATCGATCAGGGAGTTAGTAACCCCACTTGATGATCTCGTGAAGGCGTTTTGGGACAGCAGAACACCGACGAAGCTTCTTGTAAATGGAAACGGGAAGCAGCAGTTGGCAGGGTCGACGACACCTGAAACACAGAGAGCCCCTCTTGCCGCGATAAACTAGGCTCATCATTGCTGTATAGACAAAGTTTCAGGTGGCGATGTCTTGGAATTGAACCATTAAAATCTGCAGTAGGAAGGTCTG
This sequence comes from Chrysopogon serrulatus, assembly GCA_015844335.1. NCBI lineage: Eukaryota > Viridiplantae > Streptophyta > Magnoliopsida > Poales > Poaceae > Chrysopogon > Chrysopogon serrulatus. The sequence goes on along the minus strand of JADLZL010005600.1, from coordinate 112 downwards.
GAGCCTGCTAGGTGTGGTCAAGTAATATTGATCAAGAAGGTTGAGAGAAGTTAATGGTAAAGGTCTCTGAGAGATGCCGTCTCTCTCTGTTTGTATGCATATTTTGTCCAAG